>CAKNWT010250273.1:0-20985 GCA_932066315.1 Andricus coriarius | reverse complement strand
TATATATATATATATATATATATATATATATATTAGCTGATGAAATGTCAAAATTAATTAAAAGGGAGATAAAAGATAAGGTGGGGATGATGAAAAACGTGGTCGATAAAGAAATACATACTTTGATGGATGATTTAAATATGATAGTTCAAACGGAAATAGAAGAAATCAAGCCTTTAGTTACAGAAATTAAAGAGCTAAAAGAATTGTTGAAAGCTAGAGAAACGCAGGAAAAGGATATTGAGTGAAGAAAAATGGTAGAAAAAGATTCGTATGCCGAAAAATTACAAAAAAGAAAATATGAAATGGTTATTTTAGTATAGCCTGTACAAAAGAGGAAACACAAAGTAAAGACACCAAAAACAGTATTAAAGATAAAGTTAATATTAAAGAATTGAGGATAGGAGTTTCGAAGATGAAGAACATTGGGAAGGAATCTGTTTATAATAGAATGTGATAAACCAGAACAGAGAGAAATGTTGATCAATTCAGTACAGAAACAATTAGGAGATAATTACGCAATAAAGATACCTAAGACAAAGAATCCAAAATTTATAGTAATGGGAATTAATAATGATGAGGAAAAAACGAGAGATGAAGAACTTTTAGATATGATTGTTACGCAAAATAATTTAGAAAACTTCAAACAGTGCAAAAACATTAACATTATATAGAGAAGCAGGAATGTAAAATATAAAGATATATCGATGGTAGTATAGACGTCACCTAGTATGTTTAAAGCAGTAATGGAGAAGCAAAAAATTAATATAGGATGGAAAAAATGTAGGGTTCAGGAACATATTAGCGTACTAAGATGCTACAAATCTTGTAAATTTGTACATAAAGCTAATGATAAGGAGTGTCCTTGTTTTAAAAGAATAAAGGACATTCAGGGTAGTAAGATTAATTATGCAAATATATTGCAATCAAGTAATAAACAGGGAAAAAGATGAGCTAGGAGATATTGTTATAAAAAACTTGAAACCAATGATATTGGATTTAAATGAAACACATGTTTATGATGTTGTAACAGATCATGAATTACAAATAAACGGGGACAAATTAATCAGAAGTAACACGTCTTACAGAAGATCGGGTGGAATATTAATTTACATAAAAAATGGAGTAAGATTTAAAGTAATTGAAAGTATAGAATATGAGAACGTCATATGGCTATCTCTAATTAGGATATACGAATGGAGAGATTGTGAAATTATTGGAGTAGTTTATCATTCGCCTAGTACCAGCGATGCAGAGTTTATACGATTATTAGAGGAAAAGTGCGACAAATTAAATGAATATAACCAAGTGTTGATACATAATGAGCGATTTCAATAGACATGAGCAAGAATACACTTTACAGGTATCAGGTAATTCATATGATGCAATCTTATGGACTACAACAATATGTTGTTGAAGGTATACGAGAGTTACGGATGTATCTAAAACATGTATTGATTTATTTATTTTTTTAACCGGGCAGGTAGTTAATATTTTGCATACACTAAAGATTAGCGATCACTCGATAATTCAAATAAAAGTACATAGTAATAGAAGTTTGAATTCAAAAATTAGTAGAAAAGTTACGTATAGAGATTTCAGTAATTTCAACGAGGAGTTGTACTTAAATCATTTAAATACATTCAAGAATAGTAGTATATTAAATATAACTGAAGATCAAAGTTTGAATACAAATTCGGACAGATTTGTAGAAATAATAACAAAAGCTATAGATAAATGAGCACCTTATGTAACGAAGGATATTAAAGAAAATTAGTTAAAAAGAAATGGTTTACACATCATGTAGTCGCATTAATAAGAAAAACAAAAAGGGAATATAATGAAAATAGGTTAGCAGAAAACAATAATAACCACAAGAAATTATTGAATCAATATGTAACAATAATGTAAGTAATTCTGTTAACTTAAATTTAACAAATTATGAAATGAATGACTTTGCACAAATAAACATAGCAGAGTTTAATCAAATAATAAGTAAGGTGGAAGATAAGAAAGGTGTGAGAATAGAATAAATACATCCATAATAATAAAAAGTTTAAAGGTATTAGGTAATATGTTTGTAGATATTTTAAATCAGTCATTAAAGTAAGGCACATTTCCGCGCAATTGGACAGAATCAACAGTTATACCGGTACCAAAAATTACAAATACGAATAAAGGTGAGGAATTCCGACCAATTAATATGTTACCAACTTACGAAAAAGTCTTAGAAGTGGTAGTTAAAAATAAGGTAGAAGAATATTTTGAGAACCACAACTTTTGTACAGAACGCCAATCTGGATTCAGAAAGAATCATTCTAGATCTTAAGAGAGCCTTTGAAACGGTAAATAGAAGCATTTTGTTAAAGAAATTAAAATGTTATGGAATAAAAGGGCCTGTTTTACAGTATTTTGAAGATTATTTAAAAGATATGGAACAGTATACAAAATGGGACAATATGGAATCATCTGGTATCAATGACCAAAATGGTGTGCCGCAGGGCTCGGTTTTGGGGTCACTTATACCATGATACCATGATTTATTGCGTGGCAAAAAGTGTACTTGAATCCAAAGAAATAATGAAAGAAAAACTAAAAAAGGTTGGAAATTGGTTAGAATCTAACGAATTAAAAATCCATACGCAAAAAACAAAATGTATGATAATAAGCAGTACAAGTAGAAAAGTTGATGGCGTAGATGTAAATCTTGAAATTGATGGATTAGATATTGAAAGAGTTAAAAGTATGAAATATTTAAGAGTGGCAATTGATGAAAAGCTATGCATGACTCAACACATCAAATATATAATTAAGAAGATCAGCAAAAAGATTTACTTTCTGAAAATATTGTCGTATTCCGTATCTCAATACACACGAATAATTATTTATAAGACCATTATAGCATCCCATTTTGAATACTGTTCGACGGTTATGTTCAACGCCAATGAAAAATCTGTAGATGAGCTACAAAAATGTCAAAATCGGGAAATGAGAGCAATATTATACTGTAATAGGTACACAGTTGTAGATTACATGTTAAGTGTTTTACGTTTTATGTCCGTAAGGTAGAAGAAAAACGTTTGAATTTTGTTGTACAAAGCAGAAAATGGGTTACTATCAAAATTTATAGGCACGAGAATAAAGAAAGTAATTAAGAAGCATAATTACAATACGAGGAGTAAGGAAAATATGCAAGTAGGATTTAGTCGTACAACGGCACACGAAAAAGGTATTTTCAGTAATGGATTGCGGTTGTGCAACAGTGTACCAGCTAGTTTGAGAAGTGAGAGGAGGCCGGCAACGTCTCACTCTCTCTCTCTCTCTCTCTCTCCCTTTTCTAAACTAACATTTTGTATATTCCAACAGGAGATTTTCTATCACCATGAGGGTCTCGTTTACCGTTATCTCATTACGGGATGCAGATTGGTCGGATGTTTGTCGTGGTTTTAAGAAAGATTGCACATTATTGTTATTATTATCTTTAAGTATTCGTGGTTCATTGAATGCCCGAATCTCACAAATTTGAAATTATCGATTGTTCAAAAGGCCTTTTATCTCTTTTTCTGACCTCATTCCTATGATACCCTGCGATCATTTTGAGAGAAAAAAATCCCTAGGGAAAATAATTTCAAAGTTTAGCTTCTGTGTCTTGAAGTCTGTGATTCGGCATTCAAAACATAGGCTCTAAATGTTGAATACCTAAAGTCAAAAGTAGCATTAAAAAGAAATTTAATACGTAAAATTTCCCATAAAACTAAAAAAAAATGTTATATTTTAGATTTAATAGTTTGGAAGACTAGCAAATATTTAAAAAAAAACAATGTTCTATCTCCCATACGTCCGAACTCACGACGTATTAAAAAATTGAAATTTCTGAAGGCCATTCTGCTCAAACTATAAAAGGTAAAATATTCCACTTTTTTAGTTTTCTGAGAAGCTTTACACACTTATAGGGTCGGTCAGAAACTTCTTTCGGATTTAAGGATAAGGTAGTACTAGAAGTGATTAAAAAAATACTCGCAGTCGGCACTTCGAAATTACATATGATTATGAAACGTGACATTATAAAGAACGTATTAAATACGAAATTGTGCAGAGTGGTTACGTGATACGCAGATTGTGAGTTTCTGAAATGGAAAATATAAAAGTGCATTTTCGACATTTAATGTTGTTCTATTACCGCAAGTGTAAAAATGCATCCCAAACTTAAAGGAAAATTTGTGCGGTATACGGAGAGAATGCTGTTAATGATTGTACGTGCCAAAAGTGGTTTGCGAAATTTCAAAAGTGAGAATTTTCTTTCGAAGATGCCCCACGTTCAGGGCGTCCCTCCACAGTTGATGACAACCAAATCAGCCCCTTCAACTTCTTCAGATATCTAAAACGTCAGTGAAAATGACCATTTTCAAAACGCTTAGTGACGGGTGACGATAAATGGATCATTTACTTTAACGTCGTACGAAAACAATCATGAAGAAAGAAGAATGAAATTCCATTACCGCAACCAAAGACATCCATACAAAAAAGATAATGCTGTGTATTTGGTGGGACGGGAAGGGAATTCTTTACTATGAGCTCTTGTCACCCAATGAAACAATTAACTCAAATACTGCCAGGAACTAAGCTATGGAAAAGCAGCAATCGAGACAAAATGTCCAGAATGGGCGAATCGTAAAGATATTGATTTTCTTCATAACAACGCTAGACCACATACATCTTTGGTCACTCGAAAACAGTTGCTCCAATTTGGTTGGGATGTCTTACCTCATCCAGTATATTCGCCTGATATTGCTCCTTCAGACTACCATTCGTTACGATCACTTCAAAATAGTTTACAAGGAAAAACCTTTCAATCTTTGGAGAGTATCAAAAATCACCAACAAGATGGCGATAATTCATAGAAAACAATTATGCATATGTCTTTGATTAGGTATATTTATTTATATTAATTTTTAACTGTTGAAGTTTATTAAAAAATCCAAACGAACTTTCTAGCCAATCCAATAAATTCTTCTTCATGCTAGTAGTTTAGACAGAGGATGGTCTGGAAAGGAGAAGCTCCAATTTGGGTTATTTTCATGAAAATATACATAATCATCTCCAAAGAAAAATCGGAAATCAAGTTAATTAAAAAAAAAAACCCTACGGATTTTTTTCTTTTTTGTCTCAAAATTATCGTGGGATGTCTCAGAAATAAGATTAGAAAAACGAGTGGTGAAAGTTCTTTTGGGGTAAAGTCAATCGGAACACCGCGGCGTTCCTCTTTCAGAATTTTCAACGGACGCGAACGGGAAGAGAGATAGACAAAGGCTTCTTTTTCGACTTCAGGGGTCCTAAAGTAGCCTTGGGCAGAAACGCTTATAGTTTCGGTGCGTTGTCTCTCGTACGATTTTCCCGCCAAAACTTCTTTTCTATTTATCCCTTGGCCCCCCCCCCCCCCCTTACCCCCCAACTCCCTATCACTCAGAATAGGATATTTTCCATGTAAGAATGCGCAGCGGATCAATATGGTATAAGCGTCAAAGCTTGGTATTCCAAACGGGCATAAAAGCCAAAGTTTGGCTCATGAAAAGGTTATAAATTGCCATAGTTTGGAATTCTAAAATGGTATAAGCGCCAACGTTTGGTGCTTAAAAAGTGCATAAGTGCGAAGGTTTGGAACGCCAAAAGCGCATAACCGCCAAAGCTTGGATTGTCAACAGGGCATAAGCGCTGCCATTACCTCTCCAAAAAGGCGTAAGTGTTAAAGTGTGGCAACCGAAAAGGCCATAAGTGGTAACTCGTACATGCTATCACAAAACCCCCTCTTAAGTGAAACAAAAACATAAAAGTTAAACAGTTTAAATGCTATATTTGACCAGGCTACGACACCCTTTTTTGTAGGCGCATGATTGAGGAATTTCGCTGGGAGAAGGTTTCATTCTACAAAATGATACCTGCTCCGGGCGAAAACGCAGTAGAGTGTCAGCGGTCAGCTTGTTGGTGCATTACAGGAAAAATGTGTCTCGCGCTCGAAAATGATCCCAGAAAACTTGAAATCATCATTTTTTTTTGTTATTCTTTAAGGTACTGCATTTGTTCAGTTTTTCAGAATTTACTTATTACTTCCAAAAAACGATTATTTGTGACTGATTCTATAGTTACGCGAAGTTACGGTGACGTGTGCAACGTGAATGGGGAGCCTGGAAAAGGGGTAGGTGGTGGGGGATAAAATTACCACCAATTCTGTTAAAAGTTATTTCTACGCGTCGCGGGACTTTAAACACTTCGTCATTTGAAGTTCATACTTCAGGTAATTTATTCTTCTCATAGTGGCAGCTTACCTCCTAAATATGGCCCAAAATATGCAGCCATATTAAATAATTCATATGTTTATGCTATTAGGTATTTTACCAGTGTAACGCCATACCTTACCAGTAAAATCAACTCCTAACAGAGAAATATCATTTTCGCGTCAAGCGAATAATATGATTTTAGTGCGCAAAAAGTAAAAATTATGCTGCCATGATTTTTTCCTTGATTACACTAAAATATGGTGGAGTCCACGTCAACTGATCACGGAAATTTTCATGTTGGAATGGGATTTGGTTTTAATTCAGGATATGTGATTACTTGTTGTTGAAAAAAAATCCCACCAAATATTTTTAGAAAAATGGCGGAGATATGGGACTTCGAGTTTTTGGACAACTTTTTTTTTTAAATGACGTATTAGGGTTCTAATTTACCAATTTAGCTTTTCGACGTCTAAACTCACTCTTTTTAAAATACATTTCAAAACATAAAAATAAAAATAAAAAAATCGAAAATTTTGTGAAAAAAAATAGAAGTGACAAAACGCGTTTCCCAAAAAACGTGAGGTCTTCTATGGATCTATGGATATGGATCTATGGAATATGGATATGGATCTATGGTTCTATGGATCTATGGTCTTCTATGGTGAGGTCTTCTATGAATTATTGTAATTATGGTCAAATGTTTTTGTAAATAAAAATTAATGAAATTCTGCATAGATTGTTTACATCTCATTTTTTAAGAAACGTTTTTAATACTTTTATATTTTATAAACAAAATGAAAATAGCCAATATTTTTTACTTTTAAAGAGTACCATTCGTTATAAAATATTCAGATTCATTCAAACAGATCTAGAATCAATGAGACAACAATTTAGAAATTTTTCTTTAAAGAACTGTCGAAGTTTAAACATTTGTTGAATTTGTTATAAACAAGTAAGTGGATGAAAATAATGTTGTGGGGATTAGCAATGTTTGGTCACTTAATTTCAACAACATTTTTATAATGTATAGATAAAAGGGGTTTGTTATTTGGATTAATGAAAATTAATACATGTTTCGTTATATAGTGAACAAATTGTATAAACAATTATCCGTTCCCGCTATTTGTGAGAAAATAAATACTATTTTTTTATGCAAACGACCCAAAATTATCCTGTAATTATGGTTACATAATTGTTTAAACAAACGTATGTAACAAATTAGCTCGTTGGCTATGTCTAAGATGTAGAGTTAATTTTTTCAACATAATTAACTGTAAATAACTAAATTGTAACCGTTGCTAGTACTCTTGGGCAATGGCACTAAGTCATCTGCGTATGCTAGTGAATACACTTTGCTAGTGCCCGGTATTAGCTAGACTCAGGCAGCAAACCATTAGGGTCCATTTTATGGAACCTGAGAAAATTATAACGCAATCAGTGATTGACATACTGGGCTTCATCAAGAGGTCTGGGGTCAACTACTGAGAGCGAATAGTTAAGGGTGTGGCACAATAGACTTTATAGCTTGAACGTCAAGGAAGTTCCAAGGGGCTTCCCGCCCGTTTTAAAACTAAGACTAATTAAACTAATGTTGTTCCCCCTTTCCTCCCCATCTTCTCCCCTGAGGCTGCCAATGGAACACTAGACAAAAGTGGGCTCAACGGGCACCCTGGACTAAGCCCACTTCCTGTCCAGAATTCCTCTCCTTTCTTTTCTCCTATCTTCACCCTTATCTTAGTCCCCACAAATATTGCTCTTATCCTCTCTATTAAATCTTCATCTACTTCTCTCTTTTTCATGGCTGTCTATAATACTCTCATGTTAACTGAGCCAAATGTTGCTTTAAAATCCACAAACAGTACAGCTAATTTCCCTTTCTTCCGCCCTAGGTTTCTTATTGCAAATTCTCCACATCCCTTTTTTCACCCCTATTTCTCCATGTTTCTGTGCTTCATTCAACCAAGCCGTCAACCCCTGTTACTTTGTCTCTTTTCAGTCTAGCAATTGCCTCTTTCACCTCTTCTCTAGTAATCTCGTTTTCGCTGTCCTCATCCCCCGCTACCGCTTTTCTTCTTTCGCCCTGTACCGTATTTTCCGCACCCCCTAACAGACCCTTGAAATACTTCATCCACTCATTGATTCCGATATCTTCATTTATAACCCTTCATCCCTCCTCTTTTCCTATTTATCATTTTCCGTTCTCTCCCTTCCTTTAGTGCTTTCTCTACCTCTTTCATGTACCTTTTTTTCTCTTTCTGTATTTTTTCCTTACATTTTTTTCTTACATTCTTCTTCATCCTATCTTTACTTTTTTTTATCTTTCTCTGTGACATAGGCTTCCCTCATGGTTGCCCTCGAGGGACGCTCGCAGTTTCCCCGACCATAATGTTAATAACTTTTTTCAGGCAGACACTCCGCATACGCCTCGAAATTAGTTGAAATTATGTTTCTTTTCAATAAATACATATTTGAATGAGATATTGTAACTATTTGACGCAATAGACAATTTATTGGAACAAATAAATCGTTTAATTTTTGTAAACTGAGGCATGAGAACAACGAGTGACCTATGGGAGCCCTTGTAGAATATTTAAAATTTCGAAGTTCAACTTGAAAAAAAATGTATCAGAGGACCCCGCACCAAATACATGGTAAAAAAGGTCCCGGTGGAATTTTCAAAGTTTTTGATCAAAAAATCCTTATGACGAAAACTCAAATTATGAACGGTTTTGCGCTACAACGATTTAAAAGTCAGATTTGGGTACATATTTTTACCTGTGGAGTGGAATATATCACAGACTTTTTTTCCCTCCCTTTGCATTGCTCTCGTGCAATTTATGTAGTAAAATAATTGCACGGACTGATCAGCGCCAAACAGCAACGCTGGGAGTTAATATTGTTGTCTGGGTGATTTCTTAAACACTTAGCGTTGAAGTTGAAGTGGGAGCGTAAGCACGAGACAAGTATTCCTCATAAGGTTTTTTAGACTACTTGCCTTAAACTGGCTAATCCGAACGCAATAGCAACGCTGGGCGTATTTTTTGTTGTCTGGATGCTTTCTTAAACGCTTGGCGTTGAAGTTAAAGTGGGACCATTAGAAAAAGATAAGCATTTCTTATAAGGTGCTTTAAAATGCTTGATTAAAATTGGCGAATCAAAGCCAAACAGCAGCGCTGTAAGTTTATTTTTTTCTGAGTCCTTTTATTAAACGCTTAGCATTGAAGGTAGGATCGAAGCGTTGGCACAAAGGGAGAATTCTGTGAAAGGTGCTTTACAGTGCTTGACATAAACTGGTTGATCAGTGCCAAACTGCATCGCTGGGTATCGATTCTTTTGTCTGGCCATTCAACTTAAGCGCTTTGCGATGAACTTAGGATGCAATCTTTCAAACGAAAGTAGCGTTTGTCATGCGTTTGTGAAATAGCTATTTTCATCACTGATTCAGACAAGCAAACGTCTCTTGACGTTTACTACATCGCATTGTTCGTCCGTGCAATTATTTTTCTACATAAACTTGTACGACAGCAATGCAAAGGGTGGGAAAAAAGTCTGTGATATATTCCACTCCGCATAGGTAAAAATATGTAAGCATTTTTTGATCAGGAGAGCATATACCAAAAAAATATCAAAAACTTTGAAAATTCCACCGGGACCTTTTTTACCATGTAGTTGGTGCGGGGTCCTTTTGAAAAAAATTCATTTTCTTCAAGTCTGAACTGAGCGTGGCCCCCGTGGACTTTTCCCTATGGAATCATTCACATGAGCCACTTACGAGGGCCAATGTTTCGAAGAGTGCTAAACGGGACTTTTTCTACATAGGTTTCTATTTTGCCTAAAATTGAACTAATTAACTGCTGTGCGCTCTATTTATTTCTACAATTTATCTTTCTCACATAGAATAGATTATTGAATTTATAGATGTTTAATACCTGTAGTATTAAAGAACTAATCTAAAACGAAAAATAAATGAGAAATGAATGTATAATTTAGTTTTCGGAAACACTAAATTACAAAATTTAATAATCATATCCTTGGATTACAGTATTTGAACGAGCTAGAGCAGCAGCGCCTTGCATAATCTTCTTCGATGAATTGGATTCTTTAGCACCGAATCGAGGTCAAAATGGAGATAGTGGTGGAGTAATGGATCGAGTAGTATCTCAGCTCTTATCAGAAATGGATGGACTGGAAAGTTCAAATAACATTTTCATTATTGCTGCCACGAATAGGCCCGACCTCATCGATCCAGCTTTGCTAAGACCCGGAAGATTTGACAAAATGTTGTATGTTGGAATTTATTCCAATAATGATTCGCAAATTTGCGTTTTGAAAGCTCTAACACGACAGTTCATAATGAAGAAGGAGGAACAGGAGTTGAAAGAAATAGTGAAAGAACTCCCTTCAAATTTAACAGGCGCTGACTTGTATTCAGTGTGTTCTAACGCTTGGCTACTAGCAGTACGTAAATGCATTAATGAGGCATGTACTACTGATGATGGAATGATGAGAATAGAATCGACTAAACTTTTAACCGAGAAAGTTGTAGTCGTAACAGTTGAAGACTTTACTATTGCTGCTCGAGAATTAATACCATCTGTCAGTATGGATGAATTGAAGCGATATGGAAAATTAAGCAACGAACTGTCTATGAGATAACGATTATATGCGGATTTTTTTAACGAAATAAAGCCTTGAATTGAGAGACATTTAAGAATGCTCATTTTCATGAAGTGCCTATTTTCATGAATCTTGAAATTAAAAGGACACCGCACCAAATCTAGGGAAAAAGCCTTTCGGTCAATTTGGTTGAAAACAGGAAGATCGGGCTTATGATGCTTCACGTGATTTTGATAAATTTGTATGGCAACGTATGAGGAAAACACTAAAAAATAAATTGAATTTAAGTTTTACGAAAATTAGGAGTTATTGACTTTTATTGTTTGTGAGGTAACAAATTCTTTTTAAATAGTTAGAATAAAATCTATTATTGGAAATGTATGCATGTTTAACATATAACCTCATTTTTAATTTTTAAACGATTAATCAGAATGAAAGTGTAGAATATAGTGGTAAAAGTAAAGGAAAGAAAGAGAAAGATTACTGTGTTGTTACATGCACAAATTCACAAATGTACCACCTGGGTTAAGGTTTTATGGTTTTGCAGTTAAATTTTCATCTGTTGACTGTTTATAAATGCTAAAGTCCGGTACAATATTTCCATTTTCGCAATAAGTTGTAGCAATGATCGACGTGTCCATACTCAATTTAAATAAAAGCCCTTTTCCACTAAATTTGTGAGGTGCCCCTTGTTACGTACAAATTATATAGTCTTCACTGAAAATATAATTTTCTACGTTCTAGTATAATAGTGAAATATAAATTGAATTTAACATTAAAAATTCTGTCCTGCCAGGGAACTTAGTCATAAATATTTTAAATGCCATTTCTCACGGATCTCAAAGATCTCATAAGAGTGTGAGAGTGTAATGAATGAATGTAGTGCAAATGGTCGAAACTTTTTCCGTAATCGATAGAGACCAAAGGCCAAGAGAGGACGCCACATGGTGTCAATACGACGCGGCGGTCCGCCAGAAATCTCGTGCTTCTTAAAAATAAGGAAAGACTCAAGGACAATCGTCTCTGCATTCTCCTCTCAAGATATGATCAGGACGACCAACTGAACAGAATTCTCTTCGCAATTCCCTTATGAGGTCTTTAGACCTCTCTTCCTTTGCATTATTCTTGACTGTGATGTCGTTGTCGCATGGTGCAGAGAATTCGATAAATTACACCGTTTCGATAAGCGGGAATGAAACCCTGCGCGTCAGGAAAATGTATAATTTACCTTTCTCACCTCTGATACAACCTTTCGCGTAGAATGTAAATTTTGCGTTCAAAGATCTGTGCTCATCTATGTGATAATATGCACACAAAAAAATATTTAAAAAGTCGTGTAGCAAAATTATATACAAAGCTGAGTTTGAGCACAAAAAGCTTTGAAGTTGAGCTAAATAAACCAATGAGGAACAAGCTTTAGTGGTTACTTATATGTGTCTTGAATGTTAAGATAGTGCGTGTCTTTTGACGACACACTTCAGCCCCCGTATAAAGTAATTCCTAGGCCCCCAAGCCTCCATGAATTTCACGCGACAAAGTTTTTGGCTAAGAAGTACCTTCTTAATCCCTATCGATGCGCCAAATACGCTTAAGTACAGGCAAAAGCCTCATCAGTGATGATCGTTTTACGTTTGGTCTGGTTTGGTAGTGTCTGTCATTTGCTGTAATTTGTGGTTAAATATTTAAATTATGATTATAATTAGTTTTTATAAAGTAATATTTAGACTAATCGACAGTAATTGTTTATTTCACAAACTTTGCCCCTTGTCCAGCCAGTTTTTCCCTCTCCAGAAGTTATTATACTTTCATATAAATATAATACTTTCGATGTTTAAAATTATCGTATTAATATAATATATACCTCAATAAAATTATTGTAAAAATATGAATTACCTTTCTACAGATACTGTCGATGACTCTAAATGTTTCTTTATAAGAACTTAATATAATTATAATTTCAATATTTAACCACAAAAGACAGCAAATAACAAACTGTACGCAAACATACAACCATCATCACTAACGAGTATTTTGCCTGTGTTGAGGCAAATGTGGCACCGCGGCAGGTATTGAGAAGGCCTGGTAATTCCCCATCGATTTTATAATCTTTTTTATTCCTCGCAGAATCTTTGTTACATAACGTGTAACAAAACTAACAAAAACACTGAAGACTTGAAAATTTATCAACAGGCCTAAAGTAACACAGCACTTTTTCAACCACTAGAAGCCACCCTTCCCTGCTGGAAGTAAAAAGGTTCAGTATACATTAATTTGGATAAAAATTGGATATAAAATGATATATGCAGAAGCAAAAGCAAATATTTTTTTATTTTTATTAAACGAATAAATTAAAAAAAAATTGAAACATATTTTCGTTTAGGGGGGCACTGAAACGGTTCAGAACATTTACTTTTGCATAGCCAATAAAATCTACCTAGAACGGTAGATATTCTCAAATGCTACGCTACTGAGCGACGCTCGCGAATTCCCAAACCAAAGGGTAATATATATCACATACATTGGTTACATGAAACCAGAGCGACTGCGTGCGCAACTACTTGAAAGAGGGGATGAACGGAACCGCAGCTACGAGACCGCACTCGATACGTTTAGCACTCTCAACGATGAGAGGTTGAGTGAAAGACTCCCGTTTGCGTTGGATCATAGTTGATTCCACGAATTTTCTTCGCAAACTCTCCTACGGAGAATCATGGGTGACCGACCGAGTTTATGCTTCAGGATAGGGAACAACCAGGAGCACTGCATTTTATTCAAATTGGACCCATTTAAAAGGGATAAAAATATTTTTTTTTTATAACCCAAGCAAAGGTACGTTTTTGGTATTCTTCCCTTACTCGTAAAGTGTCAGGGTTATTTAATTCGGAGAATGATAAAAGATTTTCTTTCAACCGAGACAAATATAAAAATAAGACAATATCTAAAGCTAGATGAAAAATAAGGGAAAGTCAACTAATGGGCAACAAATGAGCCGTAAAGAAAATCAATATTGATAAATTGGTAGTTAGGAAAGCGTAACTCCATTTCGTATCAATAGCAAACATGGCACAAGGGTTTGCACAAAATTTTTTTTCTCTTGTTTAAACAAGGAAAACTAGGAAGAATCCAGGTTGTTCAAAGAAAAGGGTGAGAGAGTAAAATTTAGGCTAAGGAGACCACATCCGGACCGCGATATTCCAAGCATCCACTTTTAAAATGAAGAGATTCATAACGCGAATTTGAAACGCAGGTTTGATCTAAATAAAAGAAGAAATTAATTGGAATCACAAACTGGAACCATTTTTCTTCGGACGCTTTGCCGCGGTTTTTTTAGGTCACTAACATAGTGTTTCCCGAATGATCGATTCCGAGAATCCGGTAACTCCACGACTAGTGGACTGCGCACTCGGGACATAATGGCAGGACCTACATATTTTGGAGTTAATTTTGCGCAGTACCGATTTATTTTTTTACTCTGTTTACGGTTGGGATAAAAGACCTCGTCACCGATCTTCCAGACAACATTTCCTGTGAATTTGGGATTCAATCGCTTCTCGTTTCGGGCGATCGATTCATTCGTTTGTTTCTCTACAACAGGGCTCACCAAAAGGCAGTCGGCGACTGCAAATACTGACAGTGGCAGTCGCGAGACTAGGTCAAACAGGCCCGAGAACAGGCACTCATAAATCTTGTCGTTGGACTGGTCCCTAATCCTTCACGGTAAATTACAGTTTGAAATCAAAAAAATGAAATGTATTGTGAATACAAGCAGAAAAAAATCAGACCCTTCGGTGTGAACAATAAGCCGCAACGAGCCGTGACCGTACCGAATGTTAACCCTTTCCAGGATTCCTGGAAATCGAAGAAAAAAATGACAGAAAAAATGGGTGGCAGTCGTGCACTTGTCGTGGCAGTCGGCACCTGCTTGAAGTGGTGAGCCCTGCTCTACAAAATGTCGTATTTCATCGAGTTTCGCAGCAGTTTTTAACCAATATTTCATGTCGGGATTCTCTTCTCTATTTGCCTGTATAATATCTTTCCCGTTAGGGCGCGCTTCCCAGCCACGGTTGAGATAGAAAGGAGTTACTCTCTTAACGCTATTAAGAGACGTATTATACGCGAATTGCAGTTGACGCCATTCGTTATGGCGTTTTTCAATGAAAGCGGCAACCATCGATTTTAAGGTCCGATTCATTCTTTCTACGGGATTCGCCTGTGCGTGAGCGAGAGGCGTCGTGACGTGATTTACCCCGTATTTATGTAATAACTCTTTGACGTCCTCGTTTATAAACTCGCTCCCGTTATCGAAAATTAGCATGCCCCAGCCATTTAAAGTATTTTCTAGATTGGTTTTAACGTGTTTCGATTTTTTGCTCGCATGAGTATAATTTCTACGAATCGCGTGAACAATTCCTGAACTATCAGCACGCAGGTGTTGCCACCGGGATGAGACCTAGAAAATGGACCAAGATCTACAGCAATCAAGAACCAAGGCCGGGCTGGCGGTCTCCATCCCATGAACCCCAAGGATTTGGCTTGGTCGTGTTTTACGCAGAAACGCATTTCACAATCCAGAAAGAATTTCTTGGTTTCAGAGTATATACCAGGCCAATAAATAATGTCTTTTAGTCAAGCGTAGGCCTTCTCAAGCCCTCGATGACCGGCTTGAGATATCGCATGAAATCGTCTTAAGTAATCCGAAACTTCCTCCTCTCGAAGTACTGTCTTCCAAAAATTGTCACGGGCGCGATAATTAATGCCCTCCTGGACAATCTCGTCCCAGTCAGCATGAACGTCTTCGTCTGAGTATATTCTTCAAAGAACGTTTGGACCCTCATTCTCAGTCCCCTTACAATTTTCAATCGTTATATCATGGGAGTAGAGTTCAATGGCCCATCTGGCCAATTTTCCTACGGTCTTATCAACTCCATATAACCATTTAAGAGCTGAATGATCTGTTACGAAAGTAAACTGAATACCTTCTAGGTAGCAGCGAAGTTTACGGATTGCCAAAACAGCGGCAAGACATTCCTCTCAGCACCTCGCAAAGGCCTACTCAGACATATAATCAGATGTTCCTTTCGATTACTTTTGCCCCATTGAACAAGTATCGCCCCTAAGCCAACGTCGCTTGCTTCTGTGTAAAGACGATAGGGAAAATCAGGATTGGGAATATGCAAGGCAGGAGCTTGAATGAGTGCTTCTTTTAATTCGCTAAACGCGTCCTCTTCTTCGTCTGTCCATTTCCAAATGGTTTTAGGACTCGTAAGTCTATTTAAAGGTGCTTGTACTGAAGCGACAGTTGACGAATCCACAGAAACTTCTCAATTTCTCACTATTATGTAAGATGGATGGTGTAGGATTATTACTGTAGTGTGGAGGTGGTTTTGGATCAACATAGTATGAAGGGGGTGGAAATGCCAACTGCGGATATGCAGGATTCGAGAAACCAATCACCGGACCAATGTTTTCTGCTTGTGGTTTATTTTCGGGAAATAGATGATATTGACCATCATATTCACGGAAACCATGAGCAGATGGTACCAGATACACCTGATCAGGTTGAAGGTTTCGCTGTTGGCCAGCCCTAACGGCTTTTACGTTCGCATATACATCTGCTCAGGGGAGGGAGTATCGTGCGAGGCCTTTCCCGGGAAACGTTCCGTGAAGATAAGCTGAAAACTTGTGATGGAGTGCGAGGAAGATGAGGTAAACTCCTATTTATACGAAGTAGGATTGGTGGTGCTTCACGCGAGAAGTTTCGGCTTGGCCCCGTTGCCTACTAAATGTGACCTTTGCTGATTGGTCTCGAAGAGTTTCTCCCCTGACATTCCTCGCAGGTGAAATATCCTTATCTCTCGAAAGAACGTTAACCGAATTCATATTGAGGGACCGAAGCAAATGGCGTGAATGGCCGTGAGGTGTTACGAAATGACCATGTGGATGCAAATCTGCTGTGTGGTCCCAGTCGAGAGTCTCAAAATGCGAGCCTGAATCGCGTGACGTCAAGTAATTATTTTGGGGGTTATTTAAAGCCATGGGTGGAGGTTGAAAATGTAGTGTCAAATCTTGAACCGGTTCCTAATCCCTGTAAAACTGGAAGAGTCAACAATTGTTGCAACAATTGTGTCGGAAAAGCGGTCTTTGGAATCATCCCTGTGCACGTGACCGGTGGTGACGTTGTTTCTAAATTTTCTACGTACAGAATATCGGATTGTACAGTAGTAGCAATCACTGTTGAAGTTATAGATCCCGCAGAAGTCGCAATATCACCGGGGTCTCTGTCAACAGGCCTAGTTGGGCCACCTTCCTTGTGCTTAGACCTCTTAGATTTTTGTGCTCAGTTTATATTAAGCTCATCCTGCGAACGCGACGGATGTTCGTGGGTGGGGGTAGTTTCTGGGTCATTAATTAATTCCAAACTCTGCCGCACTTGACCAAGAGCATTATCCACGTTCGATAGTTGTGGTGGGTCAACATTGTAACCCCCCCCCCCCCGGTGCAGGTCTTATTGGCCTATCATCGGCGGAGCTCAGACTTAAATATTTGTTACGGGATATATTATCTTTATTTTCACGATTATCCATTTTTCTGCTGACAAAATTTGACCGAGAACGCGTGACTACCATTTGATTAACTCGCAATGCTCAGTGCAGTAGCGTATTAATCCGCGTCGTTAATTTTTTAAGTCAAACCCAGTATTATTGTGTTTATTATTGTGTTTTTATTGTTCATGAAACTTCAAACTTGCCTATGCGACAGTAAATTAAATTTTCAAATGTGAATTAATCAATTATCTCATTTAATTTCAGTTTATTTTCCAATTAGACAAGCAACAGGTAAACTCTGGCGTTTAGGTTTTAAAATCCAAATGGCTCCGTTCCCAAAGCGTATCGAGTTTTAATTATCTATTCAATATCTTTAATTTACATTTTCATTTAACTGTCACTGTTTGAGACCAACACAAGAAATCCAAATGAAGTTAGAATTTAATGATTCGTTTCACCTATCTCAATTCAGATTATTTTATTACGAACACAAGACACTCACGTGTCCCTTGACACAGCGAGCAAATTTAAAGAAAGTCTGTTACTTGTAGTGCGCCCAAAGGCACTGACCTTCACAATGTGCGATAAGCCAACTACACGCGTATCCGATGTTGTGAGTCCTTCTCCCTTTTATAGGACGTCGCACAGAATGGTAACCTAGTCCTTTTCTCTTGACATCATCGAGCAAATTTCACACCCTGAATACTCTACGCTTGGAGAAAGGAATTACTTTGGATTGATTTTAGCACCACATGCTAACAGAAAACTTTCCACAGCTCTTATTTCAAGTATTAAATTCTTCTATTTTTTTTTATAGAATTCGATGTAAATTCTGTTATTAAATTCGTCAGTGTTTTGCAAATTTCTTAAGGTATCTACTGAATTTTACGCGTATTTAATTATTACATAATTTGCATAAATAGCTGAAATTATGCGCCTGCCTCACATTGGGCGCCACTTGTCACCTTGTGATTAATTCTATCTCAAAAAAGGGGGTTGAGCAGGAATTTTAATTATTAAGGAATTATTAACATTTGTTTATCTATAATATTTCTTAGAAACGATTGTATATTTAAAAAAAAAACTTTAAAAACTGCAACCAAAAACAAACAATAAAATAATAAAAAAACAAAAATAATACCTATCGTTTAACACACAAAACAAATATTGCACACCTCGAGATGCGAACTAGTGATCTCGAGCGCGTAAGTCCAGCGGGTAACCATTGAGCCATGGGACTCCATGACAGCTATGACTTAACGGACCTACATAGAGCAGCGCGATAAGCTCAGTGAATAAGCTAAACAGACTAGAAATACCAAGACTCATACAAGACTCATGCGAATGTAAAGGTTAGAACGAAAATTATAAACGAATCATTAAATAAATTATAATTATATCATTAATTGAAAAATAATAATTAATTAATGAAATTATGAAAAAGGAACCTTTAAAATGACTATTTGGTCAAAATATAACTATAATTAAAACTATAATAATTAGGGGGTTGAATAAAAGAAACTATAATATATGAGGTAAGAACAACAGTGAAAATTAAAGAATCTAATATCAATGGAAGAAAAAAAATAAAGGAACAAACAAAACCTGCTGTTGACACCTCAAAAAATGGGGGTTTGAATAAAAATAATACTCATTTATCAAGAAGAAAGAAAAAAAAAACCAAAATAAAATAAAGAGATAGATAAGATAAATAGGTAAGATAAGGGCACCCTCGGTTCTCGTTTCCTCACAGCCACATCTGAAAACAACAATGAAAAACAAGAATATCAATTAAGTACAAATGAAAAAAACTTAAAAGATGACATACAAAAACATGCACATTCAATCTGTCGTCACCAAAAACCTGTGAAATTAAAAAATCGCGAACTAAAAAACACATAGGATTTCTTCGATTCTAAAGACGCGTTTTTGCAAACTGTCACTCCCCCATAGTCTCGACGCGGAAGCATATAAAAAGTTCGAAGCCAGTTTCACTGACTCAACATTTGTATTAGTAATCGGACTGAAAATGGATCAGTCAAAAATTTGTATGGATTGAGAAAAATCAGAGGCATCTATCAATGCGGCATCACAATCGGTTGCTGACATGGCCACCTCCAAATCATCACTCACGCCCACGAACAAATTCAAAAACAAAAGAAGTAAGGATACTTACCCGGATTAAGTGGAACTGCCGACGTTGCAGTTAGACGTCAACAATCAGCATCCATATCACACTGAGAAAATGTGATGACCACAGAAAGAAATTTGTGAACTACAGGCTAAGATAGCACCTGGACCCTCACTCCTTACGAATTAATCAAGCTCGCAAACATAAACTGTATACACTTTTGAAACACCCCGATCACACTTTCAAACATTCAAAACCACGATAAGAATATTAAATCCACCATATGAAAATCATTCACGAATTAACTATAATTTAAAAATTGTTAACACGCGACAAACATACATATACCATACGAGGTTAATTTTTAAATAAAAACTGCACGTTCATACACCCTGTAGTGATGTTAGGTAACAATTTCTTTTCAGTAACAAAACGCATCGAGGGTGATAAGGATTCTAAGGAGGGAGGACTGTTACATCCTCAAAAATTTTCAAACCTCGTCATAACGCCGAATAGTAAAATCACTACTTCAATCACAGTAGGCAATTGCTTACATATGGGGCATTATTTCTGAACTGCCCGAAGTTTAAATTATTTCGATTGCCTTCAAATTTTTACAGTTTGTTAACCTATACGATAGTAGTTCACCCACTAATTTATAGGGGTAATTCTCCACATAAAGGTCACTTTTGCTTCCCCGTGTAATATCTTTGTGAATATTTATTGAATTGCTTTATAATTTGGTAAAATTAATTGTTTTAATAACACGGACCGAAAGCATAAGACCAACACAGATTTTTCTACCTGAAAAATATATTAAACAAGCATTAAATACTTTAAAAAATGCCCTTTCCTTGTTCTCCACCTACAAATTGCTAAGTTTGAGTAGGATTTTCGAAACCAAGGGTAATAAAATATAATTTTTCACTTGTACCTCTAAAAAGTATGTCTCAAAAACTATTATTCTTGCATATCGATTTTCATTTTGTCGCACTTAAAGATAAGAGAATTTTGAGTTGAAAAGTTTCCCCCTAATTTTTTTCCTGGAACGTGTAATGACAATATGATGAGTTTTTGACGATTTTTTTTTGTTATTTTGATCAGTATCAATGAAATTCTTCAATAAATAAGTCAAAGTAACACATCTGTGTATGAATCAATGGTAAAATTTAAAAGATTTACCTTTAAACTAACATAAAACGTGTTAAACCTTAGCGTATTTTTATTATGTGTCATTACACGCTCCAGGTAAATTGGACACTTTTCGGGAAAATATATCAATTGTAACCTAACACATCTTTAAAGGGAGTCATAGTGAATAATGCCTCCAAAGGACTTTATAATTTATTCTTTTGAATAAGCACAATCAATGTTTGACATTACACGTCCTGTAATCACACGTCTCAGAATTCAAACT
>CAKNWT010250258.1:0-11832 GCA_932066315.1 Andricus coriarius | reverse complement strand
TTTTCGTATACGGTGTGTTCGCCCCTGAATGGTCACCTTGGGTGTTTCATTACCTGCAGACTTGAGTCGTAACGGGTGGTAGTTTTCCCTGTTCTCGCTTGGAGCGCGCAAAGAAAAACCCGAGAAAAATAACTTCCTTACCCACTCCCTGCTCCACTAAATAGTATAACACTGTACTGCAAAGATGCGCCCGACGAAAATTTATTTCTTTTAATTTTTGCATCAAAAATTGAATTTTTCTCGAAAATATCGAGCTGTACCGAGAGTCTCTATACTCTTTAGACTCTGTATAGAAAAAATCAGACAAAATGGCTTCACCGTTTGGCCTGAATCCCATTTTTGCGATTTACACTCGATTTCTAGGGCCCTTAAGTCTTTTTTCAGAGAAAAAAAATAATATTTGTAAAATGTCCATTTTCGCCGTTCTATTTACTTAAATAATAAATTTCACAGAGTGAAAGTAAAAAATCGGGCCTGAAGTTTCAGCACGTTTGAGCGCGTATGTCGAATCGCGCTCAATAATGAGTCGCTTCGCGATCGGATATTTATTCTGTACGCTCGGAATGCTTGAATGAAACTTTAGCAATAACATCTTTTTTAGATCCTAGATTTTTTATGCAACTTCATACTCTGAATTTTCTACGTAATTAAGTATAGTTAAAGATTAAATTGCTCAGAGCTCTATAGGCTTTCAGGTACACATACTCATCGTATCACTCGCGCTTCTCCTTCGATGTTCGATATACAGTTTTATATATATAATTATTTTCTAAGCTACCTTACAAAAAAAGCTACCATCCTTTCTTCAGACTTTTTTCCGTATCTCGCGTTTATATGCGTCGTTTGGCTCAAAATTTGAATTTTGTATTTTTCGTAATATCTTCGATAAATAAAACCAAAATATCAAGTCTTATTATAAAATGGTGGAGAGAAAAATGATAGTTCTTTTAAAAAGCGACATTTATTTTCTAAAACTTTGAACGTATCTGTCGGCGTTTGGCGTAAAATTAGAATATTCGATTTTTGGATAGCATTTTGGATGGATAAAACCATAACTGTTGATGAAGGGATGCTGGTTAACGATTTCGTTCTTTCTTTTAGGATCCAAAAAAAGTGTTTTACAGCTCGATTTGTTCCGTTCTTTTTTTCGACATTTATCGTGTTTAAGGACATACATACAGACATACAGACAGACAGACGCCATCGACAAAACTTGATTTTGGGCTTCAGGGCTTCATTTTCACGAAAATCTGTAAAGGATTGTAGGCTGTAGTGAATTATGAACAGTAAATTCTCGGATCCTTCACTGTGCACTGTGCGCCGGAGAAAAGAAGGAACGTCAAAATATATGAGTTTTGTTTGAACGCCCAAAAAAATGATCTCCAAATTTAAGCTAAATCGGTTAATATTTAGGGGTGGCGCAAAGACTATGAAGTTTCCCATTGAAAGCGTTAGTAAACCACAACATGACGTTAAATTCAAATGTTTTACTTATGGGATTTTCGTTATGGACCTATAAGAGTGGCTTGAAGTCATTCACCCTCAAAATTTACGATTGATTCTTATTCCCTCAAAAACTCTGAACAATATACTAAAACACAGAAATATTTGTAAAGTATATATTTTTTAGTGATAAAAACTAAGTAAGTAAGTAAAACTAAAATCATTTAGTGTATATCATCGTGATGAATTATTTGTAAAGTATCATTGCGTTTAATTATTAGATCTATAGCTTTTGTATAGCGCTTTTTTCAATACCTTTGGAATTTTATATAGAAATTGAGAACTGCTGATTTTTTTACCTTTATCCAGTTGGCACGAAGTTTAAGAACGTAATTGGAACGTCCTAAAAACAGTTCGTGGTCGTAAAAGATAAAAGACGTTATTTGAACGTTTCAAAAACTGTCCTAAGTCAGACCAAATGATGTTCTGAAAACGTTTCATGTTCCAAATACGTCCTTAAAACATCTCTGGAACATTGCATGTTCAAGGAACGTTATTTGGACTGACTTAGGACGTTTTTAGAACGTTTTAATAACGTTTCCGGACATTTGTGCCCACTGGGTATGATCGTTGCGCTTGGCTATAATGTTAAAAAAATGAAATAATTCTTAATCTAAAAGGCAAATCATGTATGTATATGTTTTTATTCCATCCTAAACAAATGTTCTATTTTAGGCTCGCCCTCTGTATGTACCTCATATTTGAACCATCAATGAAAAATGATTAAAGAAAAAGAAACAATTCTGATTGCTTGTACATAGATAAGACTTTAGGAAATAGGAAAAGTAGAATAAATTGAAGGCATTCGGTGAAATTTCTTTTACCCGCTAAAAATGAGGTATCTTATTAAAGGTAATAAAAAACAACAGTAGGAAAGCGGTGACATTGGAGTGACGAAGAGACCATTTGATACGAATCGATACGGCAGTGCAGTGTAAATCGAGGTGTTTGGTTGGCGTGGCAACCCTAAAACTTTCTATGGATAGAAACAGTACGAATCACGGATCGATTCTACTCGTCGTCGAATTGAGGTATGTATGTATGTATATCATTATGCTATTTCCCTTTCGGCGAGCCTCTGGGGGTAAGCGTGACACTACCCGATTCGGGTAGTGTTTTTTAGGTGGATAGTTACTTGTAGTAAATAACTACAAGTGTGGGGGGCTCACCATACCCACGACCGCCAACAGCAACGCAGTAGTATCAGACGATCACCCATCCAAGTACTAACCGCGCCTAACACTGCTTAACTTCAGTGATCTAACGGGAACTGGTGCTTCCAGCTTGGTATGGCCATTGGTACATGGAATAAAATCAGGTAAGATTGATAGCCTTTAAATAGTTTAAATAATACATATGGAAAGCTGGAACTTCAGCCTGATCCAGAAGAAATTTTCCTCATTCGGTTCTTTTCCATTTTTCATACTCCCCAATATGTTCATCTACTGCTCATTCTCATCAGAAATTGTGAAATAGGCCTGGTACATTTTTTTTTGCCTGGAATAATATCCATGAAATATAGTAGAGTAAAATTTCAGTTATCTTTTCTCTTTGTTTGGAACGTCTTGAAATGATTAAAATGTAAATTATATGTGACGATTATTGTATTATTTTCAATTATCAATTTAAAATTATATTCCACTTAAAAAAAGGAATACTCAATAGAAGTTAATAAAAGTAAATGAATTTAATCTCCGACTTGAAAGAATAAAGAATTTGATCAGATACCTTGAGAAACTAAAAGATTCCAGCGAGAATTTTGCATAACTGTTCGGAGCTTTCTAGGTTCTCATTGAATTGAATCGAATATGGCTCGAAAGCGCGATAGTAGAAAACTACAATTAGTGAGCTTCGCGTTAATTGAAAAGGTGCACGCATAGTCTTGCTAACCCTGATTCTTGGCTTTCTTCTATTTTTCTTGTCTTGCTTCTTTTTATTTCGTATTTCATCTGCTGTACATTTAGTACAGAAATTCAAGACATATAGGGGGTTGTTCGTTGCATGGAAAGGGGTGGGTTTAATCGATTTTACGTTACTGAGTTAAGCTTGCAACAAAGGAAGAGCTTGGCGATGTGCGGTGAAATGATAGTTCTGTCTCCTGTGATGGAAAGCGGAAGTCAGGGACGACGGACCTCCGAGAAGTCTTTCTCGAAGGTACTTTTAAGATAAGAGTCGATTTCTTTTTACTTTTTTTTAGCAATGTTCATCGTTCAGTAGTTTCTGTGTTTACTGCTGGCCTTTCAGGATAAATAGTGAATTGAAATTGAGTGAGGGTCTTGAATAGATTCAATGCAATATCAGATAAGAGATTAAGGCATTCTAACAATTGAAAAAGATTATAGGGTGAGATGATTTTATCGTAGTAGAAAAATAATAGATTTTGTGATTCCAAAAATATATGAGATATTTTATTAAGATTCACTATCACTGTAGCAGGAAGGAGGTTCTTCAATTTGGATTTAGTACGTGCTTAAAATTATTACAAAGATGGCCATGAGGAAGTATTGTGTTTACGCCTTTAAATAGCATTTGTAATTCTAGTTACAAATAAACGTAACAATATAGTACATCCCCATCTGTAATACTTACATATTTTTTTTTAAAGTAATTAACGATTTAAGTATCTTTTATGTGAAAATTAGTTGATAAATTTTCTTCAGAAAAATACAGAAAAACGGTGGGATCATTTTTATTGGTGCTCATTATTTTAAAAATATGCTCAGCTAAATATATATGTTTTAAGTAATTGAATAAAGGTCATTTTCTTATAGGTTTTTAATGTAGAAAAAATATTTTAAAATGTATCATTTCAGTATGGATAGTTTGGGAAATAGTAAATGCAAAAAAAAATACTAAAGCTACCTGTTGCCTCAATTTCCTTGCTATGTATGGCTAAGTTTGTCACTAAATAATATACCGAGTAATGGCTCTTTATAATCCATCTGTCAAGTCAAAAGGTGAGTAGTGCGTCTGATTTCAGCGGCCATGACATTTATCATAAAAATGAGCTGTCAGATGCAAAGATGAATAACCACTATATCACATGTGTATGCATATTACTTTCTATACATATTTAGGTACGTTTTTTTACAAGGTCAGGGTGAAAATTCTGTATTGTGTTACAAGAAATATTGGAGAAAATACTTGAAAAAGCCAGTTCTATTGTTGGCCAATCTATTGAATGCAATTTTTAAAGATTATTCAATGCTGAGTCAGCCTGGCTCACTATTAGAATTTGCATTTAATTTTTCATCTTCATTAGTAAGATGTATCTAAAATATGATATATTAGCCACAACACTCAATACAAAAGAGAATTATTAGATGGCGTCAGTTTCGAACACTATTCTTCTTTATCGATTTTTCCGGCTCACTATTGACACTATACTAGCCTTTCAAGCATCCATGCATTTGCTTATTACAAAGTTTTGGTGGCTTTGCGTAAGAAGTACCAGTACACTTTTGCTGGGGGCGCCACATTTTTCCTGAATATATAGAGGGTTCAGAGACAGTATGCCAACCTAGTGTACCTCCCGTTGAATGGCTCAGTTTTCTTATACATATACTATAGATGTATAGTATACATAGTTAAAAGTTTGTCATAAGGATAACCGCAGGATTTCGCTGGGTGCAGGTGCTAATCTGAAAAATTACACCTGCTTTCAGCGAAATCGCGGTAAGATTTCAGCTGTAACCACGTCTCACGACCGTGAGATTGGTAATGACAGTCTGCTACGAACTCAAGACGATGATCCGGAAAAAGTCTCGTGCACCCTGAGGACACAGAGCGACACAAGGACGGCCGCATTCTGCATTTTCCCCGCAAGCGGCTACGCATTTTGTCGACACGCAGGGACCTCCAAGAGCGCCGATGATCAAGACGATTCGCTTAACAGAATATTCCGGGTATAACCGTCGCAACTCCCTTATAAGGTCTTTATACCTCTCTTTATTTTCATTCTCCTTGGCTATGACGTTTTTGTCAGCCGGTGCCGAAAATTCGATAACGCCCATGGTTCGTTTCTCGAATTCAAGAAGAACAATGTCAGGCCTCGAGTGCGAAACAGAAACAATTGTCGAGAATATGAAGTTCCAGTACATGCGGCACTTCCCATTTTCGACAGTTGACTCTATTTCCCAAGGAGCCTTTAGCGGAGCGATATTTGGGCTAATGCGGGTGATTTAAGGAAAGCAAACGTTAGCTCATACGACATCGACAGATCCTCCAGATTTCTGTGGAAGATGCCGTGGATCTTCTGGTCGAGGAGCTGTTCGCAGAAGTTTTTCTCTTGTGCTTTCTTAATCCGGGCCTTCGGGAGTAAGCACTCGAGATGGATAAGATTTGATGAATTTTGCTCACCCTTGAAATTTAAGTCAAGACCCAGTGTTTCAGCAGCCTCATCCGCTGCTTTGTACAGAAACGCCCCTTTGCCCACTTCTTCGTGATTCCGGACCATTTGAAGAAGTGGGTCTTGTCCATTTACGACTATATATGCTGTACCCAGAATAATCCTGTTGTGAAAACATTCAAGATTCAGTATTCCGCGACCACCTTGACGGCGTGAGATGTAAAGTCGCGGAACAGAAGGTTTAAGGTGCATGCTGTTGTTCATGTGCATAACCTTTCGGGTCCCGATATCGAGGGATCTGACCTCATCCTTCGTCCATTGTACCACTCCAAATGGATAGAGTACTACTGGGACGGCTAGCATATTCGTCGCAGATACTTTGTTCCTCGCCGATAGTTCGGAAGACCAAATCCGTCGGATGAAACCTTTGTATCTGCATCGGAGAGTATCTTTTACAGATGTCACATCCTGAATGCGGCTCTGTGGAACGCCCAGGTATGTATAGGTCACTCCAGCGCCAAGGTGTCGTATAGCGCTTCTGTCGACGAGCTCAGGGTCTTCCGGGATGCCATTAAGTTTCCCTTTCTTCAAATAAACCTTGGCGCATTTTTCTAACCCGAACTCCATTCCAATTTCTTCAGTGTACTCTTTGCCAATGTCTATAGCTAGATGTAGTTTCTCTTGATTTTTAGCATAGATCCTAAGTTCATCCATGTGAAATACATGAGTGACCTTATGCTTTCGATTTCCAGGTTTGCCGCAGAGTTACTCTTCGGAATGGCGAAGTGCGAGAGATAGTGGCAATAATGTAAGGCAATAGAGGAGAGGGCTTATGCTGTCGCCCTGAAACACACCTCTCTCAAAGGGGACACTGTTAGTGATCACACGATATTTTCCAGATAAGATAGTAAATCTGGCTTTCCAAAGCGGCATTAATCTCTCTATGCACCTCACGATGTGTGGATGAACCTTTAAGCTTTCCAACAGACAGATGATAAGTCTATGGGAGGTTGAATCAAAAGCTTTCCGGTAATCAATCCAGGCCATCGATAGGTAACGCTGATAGGATGCTGCGTCTTTACAGACACATCTATCGATGAGCAGGTTTTCCATACATCCTGCTATGCCTTTCTTTGAGCCGCGTTGTTCGTAAAACACTCCGGTATAGGCTATTCCGACTTTAGATATGAGGTGAAAATGTGGGCCAGATGCTGGTGGGTTGAAGGAAACTTTTTCCACCAGGAGGTCTTGATACCATCTGGTCCCGGAGCGGAATAGTTCTTCATGCCTCTCAATACGTTTTTTACCTCCTCGGTAGTGATAGGTAGGAATTCCTGCTCAGGTGTTATGAGAGCATTGCACAGCTCCTTGAAGGTATTTATATTCTTCGAGTGTTCCTTCAGTGGATGCTGGACTTCGTAGACTTCTCTCCAAAGTGCCTCGACTTCCTCTGGTGTGTACTCGTATTCTTTCAACAATACTTTGCTTGATGGTCAGTAGCTTTGAAATGTTGAGTGTGTGAAGACAGATCCGCAGTTCGAGCATGAACAGCGCCTTTTGATCTTATGATCAATCGTTGATCCAGAGGTCGGGTTCTTCGGAAAAATCTCCACGAAGATCGTCATCTAGTTCAGCCAGATGTTTGGGCTCCAGAGATCCTCAGTACGATTTCGCAGACGTTTATGCGAACAAAGCGAGAGCTCTGGGTGTTTCTGGCACCACAGAGTATGCAGTCGCACCATGACCCCTTTTCGTTCAGGGGCCATACTGGTATCATAGCACTCCAGCAGGTCGTCCCTGAGTCGATCCGTCCACTTAAAAGTAATGCTTTTCTGCCGGTCAATCGCATTGACGCCGTCTTCATTGCCTCCCCCAACTCTAGGATAGTCGGCATTGTTGTCCGACCCATTGTCGGGAGTCCTACGCGTTCGATTGGTTTTAACTGCACTTACTGCAACTATGTTTGGTGTTATCACTGCTGTTCCCACGAGCAGCTAGGGAAAAGAGTTCGTCCTTCCTTGTAGAACCCCGCATGCAAGTATAAGGCTGCATACTCTGAGAGGTCACCCGGTATCTCAGAGTCACCATTTCACAACTCACCCATGTGCCATTCAGCTTTCGGCACGGTTGTCACGCCTCCGCTAATGGGTTATTCCTTCGGCAGAAACCCTTGGTACAGGGACCCTCCATCCGCAACCCGAGGACGCCTTCGGTGGCTTTGTCATAGGCTCTTCGGTTCGATTGCTAAGGAATCAAAACCGAAATATATATATATATACAGGGTGTTTTTTTTAACTTGAGACAACGAAGTATCTCAAAAAATACGCATCCTACGGAAAAAATGTCTGGAATAAAAACTTTTTATTTTCGAGGGGGAAAAAAGATTTGTTAAAATTTACCCCACCCCCACAGGAGGCAGGGGTGGGGGTAACTTTGTAATTTCAAATTTTTTAATTTCAAATTTCAAATCGCGAATCGAAACAAATTTTCCGAATAAAACTTACGTATTTCGTAAAGGAGAATCTGAATCTGTGATAAAAAATTGGGGTTGCCATTTGAAATTACAAAGTTACCCCCACCCCTGCCTCCTGTGGGGGTGGGGGTGGGGTAAATTTTAACAAATCTTTTTTCCCCCTCGAAAATAAAAAGTTTTTATTCCAGACATTTTTTCCGTAGGATGCGTATTTTTTGAGATATTTCGTTGTCTCAAGTTAAAAAAAACACCCTGTATATATATACTACAGTATCTACTGTATACACTACACATATATACTGGTTTCGATTTTGATTCCTTGGGAATTAAACCGAAGGGCCTATGACAAAGCCACCAACCGCGTCGTCGGGTTGCGGATAGAGGGGCCCTGTACCAAGGGTTTCTGCTGAATGTGGTTACAATAATTAATAAACAGTCGCGGACAATTGTCCAGGGATGTTCCCGAAGGAATAACCCCTAAGCGGAGGCGTGAAAACCGAGCCGAAAGCTGAATGGCACCTGGGTGAGGTGTCTGAAACGACCTCTCAGAGCATGCACCCTTATGCGGGGCTCTACACGGATGGAGAAACCCTTTTCCCTATCGAACGCGCAGGGCTCCCGACAATGGGTCGGACAACAATACCGACTATCCTAGGGTTGAGGGAGCCAATCAAGACGGAGTCAATGCGATTGACCAACAGTGGACGGATCGAGTCAGGGACGACCTCCTGGAGTGCTATCATACCAGTATGGCCCCGGAACGAAAAGGGTTCATGGCGCGACATCATACTCTGTGGTGCGAGAAACACCCAGAGCCCTCGCATTTTTTGCATGAACGTCTGCGAAACCGTGCCGAGGAACTCCAGAAATGGGATCATATAAGCGGAGCGCCTACTCAACCTCAGCCAGAAGAAGCAATCTATCGAAAATTCTTGTTGAGAAATAAAAACTTTAATTTTGCAGCAAAACGATACGAGATACGAAAAAAATGTTTGCAAGCAAAATTGTTAATCTCAAAAAAATAAGGTTTTTTAGACCTTGTTTTTAATTTATTAATAACTAAACTCGATTCGAAGATTCTCAGGCGAATCGCCGCAACTGAAATAAATGATAAATACATTCAAAAAACCTTTTACTTTGATAAATAACGTTGCAAAAATATGCGAACAGTAATTTGTTAATTCGTATATAGTCATATAAGTAATAATAACTAAAAAAAATTTTAATAAAATCTGGGTTATGTTTATACATTACAACTAATTCTTTGTTGTTTTCCTTATTTTTATTTTTTTATTGTTTGACACAAAGATATTTTCATAAGTGTTTATAGTGTTAACCTTAATATTTAATAAAAAAGTTGAGTTGTCTTTATTTCTTTATTTTTTACTACTTTTAAATACTATAGACTTAATTGGTCAGTACATTTATTAAAAAGTTTTTTAACAATGAGCTGTGAAATATCTTTTATTGAGTCCTTAAAGAATTCATACTAACAGCTATTAAAAATTTGAGACAATTTAGGCACTTTCTATATCACGTCTGTAGCGATTTACCCCATTTGAGGGTACATGGATTGTTTAGGATCGTAAAAGTTGCGTGTTTTAACAGGTTATCAATTTGATTTAAAACACCATGTTAAAGCTGCAATGCAAATTTAAAATTACAATTTCGATTTTCTCAAAGAATTTTGGTGGACTAAGGTTGTTTTTCCCCGGGGTCTTCATTTAGATTCGTTGATCACAAAATAAACTTGTCCACATAAACTCTTGCTCAAGACACTAGAAAACCCTCACGGCCATGCGTCTAGACTGCTACTACAAGCAGTCGCGCCGTCCGATTTGTCTGTTGCATACCTGTCGCACACCTGCCGCAGCAGCATTGAAAAAGACGCAATATGGAATTCATGGAATTCCTTCAAATCGTGAAATTGAATGAATTCGTTGAATTCCATAAATTCCGTGAATTTCTTGAATTCATTGAATTATACGCATTCCGTGAATACGTGGAATTAAAAAAAATCGTGAAATTCAAGGAATTCGTGGAATTGAAGGAACTTATGGAATGCAAGGAATTCACGGAATTCCCTTAAATCATGAAATTGCATGAATTCGTTGAATTGCGTGAATTCATTCCACTTAGACATTCTTTCGAAGTTTGACTTTTACCGTGCGTCCCGAGACACACACTTTTTTTATGTGAAGTTCGTGTAAAGGGTTTTTGTTAAATTTCATTAAATTTATCTTTATGTCATCAGTTTATTTGGTAATATATTTTGCCCTGTATCTGGTATGTTATGCCAACTGCTTGAATTATGAACAACAAGTCATTTCCGGCACCATCCCTCAGCGAATCGTTTTAATAAGTATCTCTTTTGTTGGTGTGAAAGTACATGTTTGTAGTGTCTTTCAAGTAGAAAAAGAGATACCGAATAACACCTAATAATTATAAGGAAAACTTATAATACTTAAAATCAGTATAATTAATGAAAGTGCCATTGCAGAGCGCTCCAGTAGGTAGACAAAAACTCGACTAGTACATTTTATTTAAAATAAATTTAGAATTGTACAAATCCGAACAGAAAATTTGGTTACATTTTCTTGGGCCGTTTGAAAATTCATACTTCACTTCAAAGAAGAAAATCTGTGCAGAAAATGAATGTACGACTTTGTAAGTAGAATAATTTGAAAGATTTGAAAATTTCGCGTCGAATCAGCCTACTTTCAAATTATTTTTTGTCCGACCCCCCTTGATAACGCGCCATTGCATGCACGCAAAGCAGGCGTAAAGTGGCGGCTTGCAGCCCAGTGACGTTTGCTCATGCGCACTCCGTCGCCTGGCCAACAAAAACTTAACGCCCGCTACACATAAAAGTTTACGCCCGCTACATGAAACTTTACGCCCGCTACATAAAACTTTACACCAGCTACACATACACTGTCCCCGGCAAGTGAGAATATGGAGGAATTGATCTTTAATAATAGATTTCATGCTTTCACGATGATTCATTATGATAAATTTAAGTTTAAAATTTAAAGCTTTTTCTGGTTTCAATCGTGTGCAAAACTACGAGCTTGCCGACGTTTCGTGAACATTGCAGTTCACTTCTTCAGGGCTGACCTGAAACTGAAGTTTCAGGTTATGTTGTTCTTACATATATTCTCTACTATGCCTGTGATTGGCCAGAGCGCCCCATGGTAGGGACTGCTCGAACTTGATTGGCCAATCAAGTCCTTTTTAAAAAACCCGGGAGGACGGAAAGCCAAATCGGATTGGTATTATATCCATTGTCCCTATTGATGTTATTAGGGTGTTTTAAGATTTCGATTGCTTCTCTATGTTTTCTGGAAAAAATATTTTGCGTTTCTGCGATGACAGTTATTTTGTCAAACAAAATGCTATGTCCTGTTTCAATATGATGCTCAGCTAGTGCTGATTGCGTGAAATGTTTTAGCCTGACTTTACTCTCATGTTCCTTTACACGTTGGCTCACCGCCCTCCCGGTTTCTCC
>CAKNWT010250250.1:0-10054 GCA_932066315.1 Andricus coriarius | reverse complement strand
GAATAAAATATTCAAAACTAAACAATTTGAAAGTGAATTGTTTCTAATAGAAAGTCTTGAATCGGCAAAATCTCAGAGTGCAAAATGTAACCGTTTATTGTAAGAAGTTTAATTGTTTAATTTTGTTAAATTTTGAAATTGCAAGTGAATTTTTTTTATTTTAATTTTTAAATAACAACTAAACAATTATTGATTGCAAACGACTTTAAATTTAAAAAATGTAATCTCTAAATTAAAATGTGATTGATTTTAAACGATCATTTGAAAAATGTTTGAGTTTTAATGAGATTTCTTTCATTCAAATGAATCAAAGTTTTATTTTTTCAAACAATTTTTAATTAAAAATAATTATTTCATTGCAATGATTATGTTGGCTTTTGGCATGGAATAAAATTTTTTTTAGTTTAATGAATATACATTTATAGAGCAAGAATATTTTTTTATTTAAATAAAGTTTGCATAGTGTTGATTGTGGTAAGTGTTAGAATGCAATAAATATTTGTTTAATTAAATAAATGTTTATTTATCTTCAATTAATATTTCTCCAATTTAAGTTATTATTTCATTGCAATGATCATGTCAACTTCCAGCTTGCAATAAATATTTATTTCAATTTAATGAATATACATTTGTATTGAAAGAATATTTTTAAAATTCAAACAGTTTTTTTATTGTATTGATTATGATAATTGTTAGAATGCAATAAATATTTGTTTAACTGAATGAATATTCATTTATCTTGAATAAGTATTTCTTCAATTTAAGTCTATATTTTGTTGCAATAATTATATCAACTTATAGTGTTAAATAATTTTGTTTTCAATTGAACGAATATCGATTTATTGTGAAAGAATATTTTTTAAATTTAGATAATTGTTTTATTGTTATGATTTTGACAGTTCTTAGCACGGAATAAATATTTCTTCAATTCAATGAAAATTCATTTTTCTTAAGTGAATATTTTCTTGACTCAAAAAAAAAAATTAATTGCTCCAATGATGTATGAATTATTTGATTTTGAAACATATTTATCCCTTTCAAGGAATCGATTTCATTGGACTAAAGAAGGAGTTCTTTAGGCGCCTAAAACACATTCAATAAACCTAGGTTCCTACCTTCTAGGAAATCATTTCTTTGACTCAATATTTTTCATATTTGATGCGAAGAAATATTTACTCATATTAAAGAAATGTCACCAAAGAAATCATTTCCTTGAATGGATGCGTGAATCTTTTGCATCTCAACAATATTAACTTAACTGAAGTAAACAATTCCTTGATCGAAAGAAAAAAAACCAAAGAAACGCATTTCCTTGAATCAAGTAAATTTTTTTTCAGTGTAGATAACGTAGACGACAGTCAACGAATTCTTCGACAGCTCGTAAATCAATGATTCGTTTCTGTGCTATATTGATTTAAACGTTTCAGATTCGTGTTTTTCGCAAAAAATCCTTTAGGAATCCATAATTAATCTTTGTTGCCATGGTTATCGTAATCGCCCCAAAAGAAAGATAATAAAACATAGTTCAATATATTCATTTACGTGAAAAGTTGTTTAGTGCTGAGAAAAGTGTATTTGATGTTATTTTTTGTTTACCTAATAGGTTTATATCAATATTTTAAAAATATTGCTTCTTATTCATAATAATTTGTGTAAAAAATGTCTCTTTAGCTCCACTGGAATTTTTTTTACAATTTATGAATGACAATCAATATTGTAAAAAAACTGAAATAAGACCAGTATATAAAAGAAAGTATAATGGCAGTAAATTACACCTATGGGCACGTCTCACGCCCATGAGATGGGTGGCCACTGGGCACGATGAAATCACAACGGCAGGCCGGCGAAACCGGCAAGTATGGCTTTGATGTTACGAACCAGTAATGGCTTCGCACCTTTTAGAGAAACGATCACAAAGACAATCGTTTTAACAAAATCTTCTCGATACAGTCACCGCAGCTCCCTTAAAAGGTCTCGAAGCTTCTCCCTCTCTTTGGCTGTGATGTTGTAGTCGTCCAGAGCCGAGAATTCGATCACGAATATAGTTCGTTTCTCGAAGTTCTGGAAAACGATTCCAGGCCTCAAGTGTGCAATGAAGACTGCTTTCCGAAAGTCGTAGTTCGTGAAACTTGGTCACTTTTAATTTTGGACAATTGACTCTATACTCTGTTCCCCGAGAGAACGATCTGAAGAAAGACCAATTTTGGTTTTCTTTGCGCAGACTATTGTTATATTTTTACAAGAAGGCGGGATTTCTTGATATGTTTCAGCCAATCCGAAGTGAAGTCGTTCAACTTCCTGAAAAACTCTTTTCTTGATTGATTTACGACACTAGACGACAGGCTGGGTTTTCACTAATATCTGTTTCGGGGACCTTACCGCAGCAGGGGTCTTTTGCCCACAGACAGGTCAATGGTAGAAAATTTAAAAACTGTCAATTTTCCAATTAGCGATTTGAAAATAATATAATCAGCATGTACGAATTTTGCCGATTCCAATGATATATTACTTGCGTCGAAAAGTTGCAGATTTGAAGAAGTTTAATTGAAGAAACTTTAGCTCAATATTTAATTTAATATTGATTAGTTCTCCAATTTTCAACCTTTATGGACAAATTACATGCCGTTGGATTCGGAATAATGTGTACATTCCGAATATGTTACTTTCAAGTCGGTGATTGGAGAAATATTAATTTTTAACTTTTTAATTTTTGTACCTCGAGAGCTGCACGCGGTGAGGTCCTCTTCTTTTATGGCTAACATCTGGTAAAAATCGTTCGAAAAATTTGAGAAAGAAACCCAAGGAAAGTAATAAATATTCAACTTGGACCAAAGGACCAATGAGAAGAGAAATGAAGAAACTACGTGTAAAAAAAAGGGTTAGGACAATCCTCCATCGAGAAACCACAACCCCCATGCGCGTCTTCAGATCGTTCTCTCGGGGAACAGAGTATATCTCCCTCGGAGCGTTCAGCAGGGCCGGCTTGCGGCCTCTCTGTAAAAGCGACAAAGTAGGTAATAAAGTAATCGTAGGGGCGCATTATGTCTGTCGAGATACGTCGTTCCCTCGTAAGTTGGACACCCGGATAGTATATGTTCTAGCTACTGAGCGTCTTCATGGAATGCTCTTAGTCTGGGTTCCAAGGGCACTTTAGTGTCCATTTTAGGTCCGTAAGATTTAATGATTGATTCTTGTGCAGAATGTTCTCCTGATTCCGAATATATCGGGTGCACATGGCAAATTCCCGGTTGTATTGTTGTTATTTGATGTTTTCTGTGTTTAAATAAAAAATGTCATATCTCGGAAAGTTATGCAATTTTTGAAAATATTTTTTCATAATCATTTAAAGAAGTGTGATATGCACAAATTTTATTGATGGTGTATGTTGATTTAATTGATATTTTTCGAGAAAAACAATAAAATAGCGTTTTAATGAAAAACCATTTCTACCGTGTATTTTTTAACATTTCGCAATTCTTTTTTCCAATTATATAGTACTCGTCGAGACGAACACAATGTCTTCTGAAATTTTTTCAATTGGACTACTAGTTTAGTTTTTAAAAATTCGAAATAAATACAAACTTTTCACGTCTATGTCCGCCAGTGTGCGAGGGTTCGGCCGAGGTTTTAAACCTGCAGTTTCCACACCCCCACTGTCACGAACCATCGCGCGCAGGCGCACACAGACGTGAAAAGTTTGTATTTATTTCGAATTTTGTAGCAATTAAACTAGTAGTCCAATTGAAAAATTTTTAAAGAAATTTTCTTCGTCTCGACGAGTACTATACAATTGATATCACACTTCTTTGAATAATTATGAAGAAATATTTTCAAAAATTGCATAACTTTCCGAGATATGACATTTTTTATTTAAACACAGAAAATGTCAAATAACAACAAAACGACCGGGAATTTGCCATGTGCACCCGATATATTCGGAATCAGGAAAACATTCTGCACAAGAATCAACCATTAAATCTTACGGACCTAAAATGATAACTAACTCTCCTCTTCGGATCCCAGACTATCTGCGCCTATCGCTAGGAACTTCTTGACGTAAAATACCGTCACGGTATAATAAGGTGGAAATGACACCATCCTTCGACAAGGACTGATCTTCTACATTTCTATGAAAGTTTCCGTGAATTTCCTTGTCAATTAGCTGTTAGCCGAATTTTTTAACATTTGCTTACTTTACATCGGTTTTTAGAAGTGCGGCATCTAGATGATAAAGTTCCTGGTAAAGGAATGCTCTTTTTCCAATAAGCTCGCGTTTCCTGATCATTTTTAGGAGAGAATCTTTTCCATTTGCAACTGTGTAAGCTGTACTCAGAAAAATTCGGTTATGAACACATTGGAAATTCAAAAGTCCGCGTCCGCTTTGACGGCGTGATATTTATACGCGCAAAACGGCCAAATTGATATGAAAGCTCTTATCTACATGCATGACCTTACGCGTGGCGTTATCAAGGGCCGTAAGTTCGTTCTTCGTCCATTGAACCACCCTACATAAATAGACTATAACCGGGAAGGCAAGCATGTTAGTTGCAGATGCCTTGTTCAACGCCGATAGATTGGAAGACCAACTCTGTCGAAGAAGATGCTTATAGCTGCTTGGAAGAGACTACTTCACTGATGCTACGTCCTGAATGTGGCTTGCAGGCACGCCCAGGTATGTATAGGCCTCTCCAGTGTACACAGTAAAAAAAATTGTTCAAAATGATACCGAAATCAACATCATTATGATATGCAACAAAAATGATACCGAAATTAAGAGCATTTTGATCGGCCGCAATGAATGATCGACTTTTGAGATCACAATGATCTGATTCGGGATCATCTATCAACTAAAACCAATATGGCCGCTGTTCTTGGAGTACTGAAGCTCATATGCGAGCTTCTTATGGTTTCTGATCGTGTAGTGTACTTGAAAAGTAAAAATATTAACAAAATATGATATTAGAGTACATCACCTGTTACGTGTAGCTATCACTTGCATGGGGTTAGATAAAACTTTTAGGTTATGTCGTTGTGACATCGCCGCCCAAAAATTGGCCGCCATTTTGTTCAGTCTGACAAATGACACTAAAAGCAGATCAAAATGATCCGAATAGACAGATCATTATGATCTCGAGAGTCAAATGATCGTTGGAGCAAAATGATCTGCAACAAAAATGATCCTTTTTTTTACTGTGTAAAAATGTCTAATAACACTTATATCCACAGGCACAGTTGTCCAATCCAAAGTTCATAGCAATTTCTTCTGTTTGGATGAACCTTCAAGCTTTCCAAAATACAGATAATAAGTCTATGAGAGGCTAAATCGAAAGCTTTCTGGTAGTCAATCCAGGCCATTGACAGGACGCGCTGATGAGCTGCTGCATTCTTTCAGACGCACCTGTCAATAAGCAGGTTCTCTCAACAAACATCTACACCTTTTTTCGAGCCACATTGTTCGTAAATCTCTCTTCACACAGACTCAATTCTTCGAACAATCCTGTCTTTTAGGACAGTTGTAAAGATCCTATACATACAGCGTGTTAAAACAAGTTATGGGCCTGTAATTCTCTGATATGGACAAGTCGCATTTTTTCGTTCGGAGTATACTGCGTCCTAACACCAGTCACTGCGGGATGGGCGTCTCAAACTTCAAATATGAGGTGAATATGCGGGGCAGATATTGGTGTGTAGAAGAAACCTTATTCAACCAGAAGTTCTTGATACCATCTGGTCCAGCAGTGGAAAAGTTTTACGTGCCTCAAGTGCTTTTCTCACCTTTTCAGCAGTGATTGATCGACATTTGGTTTGGTGGTGTCATTGCTGTTTCCACGAGCAGCTACGGAATGGGTTCTTCAGGCCATGTAGAGCCCCGCATGCAAGGATGAGGCTGCGTACTCTGAGAGGTCGCCCGGTATCCCAGAGTCACCTTTTGAGACATCTCACCCAAGTGCCATTCAGTTTTCGGCACAGTTGTTACGCCTCCGCCTGGGGCTTATTTCTTCGGGACCATCCCTGCATAATTGTCCGCAACTGCTTATTAATTATTTCAACTATATTCCAGAGAAATCCTTTGTACAGGTACCCTCTATCCACAAATCAAGGACACGTCCGGTGGCTTTGCCATAGGCCCTTCCGTTCGATTCCAAAGGAATCAAACCGGAACCGAATAAAAAACATATAAATATGCATAAAAACATATAAGCTGTAACCAAGCCTCACGACCGTGAGATAGGTGGTTACAGTCTGCGATGAATTCAATACGATGATCCGGCAAAAGTCTCGTGCACCCTGAGGAAACGGAGAGACCCAAGGACGACGGCCTTCTGCATTTTCCCCGCAAGTGTTTCAGCATTTTCTTGACACGCAGGGCTGCTATTCAGACTATTAAACAGTGAAACCTTGGCACCTCCAAGAGCGCCGATGATCAAGACTATTAGCTTAACAGAATATTCCGGGTATAACCATCGCAACTACGTCATAAGTTCGTTATACCTCTTTTTCTTTTCATTCCCCTTGGCTTTGACGTTTTTGTCAGCTGGTGCCGAAAATTCGATAACGGAGATGGTTTGTTTCTCGAAGTCAAGAAGAACTATGTCAGGCCTCGAGTGCGCAACAGAAACAATTGTCGAGAATATGAAGTTCCAGTATATACGACACTTCTCATTCTCGACAATTGACTCCATTTCCCTAGGAGTGTTTAGGGGAGCGGTATTTTGGGCTGATGCCGTAAGAGTGACAGAGATGGTAATAAAGAATTCGTAGTGCCGCATTGTGCCTTTGGATGTAGGTCGTTCCCGCATGATTTGGACAACCAAGTAGTATGTGTCCTAGATGCTCGGGGTGTGCATGACACGCTCTGCAACTATCATCGGGAACGTCTTGGCTCAAAATGTGGCGACGGTATGCTAGAGTGGAAATGACACCGTCTCGACATGCCAAAATAAAAACCTCCGTGCCCGACTTTAATCCGAATAATTTAAGGAAAGCAAACGTTAGCTCATACGACGTCGACAGATCCTCCACATTTCTGTGGAAGATGCCGTGCATCTTCTCGAGGAGCTGCTCGCGGAAGTTTTTCTCCTGTGCTTTCTTAATCTGGGCCTTCACGAGTGAGCCTCCTCCGCTACTTTGTAGAGAAACGCACCTTCGCCCACTTCTTCGTGTTTCCTGATCATTTTAAGACAAGGGTCTTGTCCATTTGCAACTGTATGTGCTGTGCCCAGAATAATCCTGTTGTGAAGACATTCAAAATTTAGTATTCTGCGACCACCTTGACGGCGTGAGATTTAATGTCCCGGAGCAGAATATTCAAGGTGCATGTTTTTGTTCATGTGCATAACCTTTCGGGACCCGATATCGAAGGATCTGAGCTTGTCCTTCGTCCATGGAACCACTCCAAATGAAGAGAGTACTACCGGGACGGCAAGCCTGTTCCTTGCCGATACTTTGTTCCTCGCCGACAGTCTGGAAGACCAAGTCCGTCGGATGAGACGTTTGTATCTGCATCGGAGAGTATCCTTTATAGATGTCACGTCCTGAATGCGACTCTCTGGCACGCCCAGGTATGTATAGGTCTCTCTAGCGCCAAGGTGTCGTATAGCGCTTCTGTCGACGAGCTCAGGGTCTTCCGGGATGCCATTAAGTTTTCCTTTTTTCAAATAACCCTTGGCGCATTTTTCTAACCCGAACTCCATTCCAATTTCTTGAGTGTACTCTTTGACAATGTCTAGAGCTAGATGTAGTTTCTCTTGATTTTTAGCAGAGATCTTAAGATCATCCATGTAAAATACATGAGTGACCTTATGCTTTCGATTTCCAGGTTTGCCGCAGAGGCACCCTTCGGAATGGCGAAGTGAGAGAGATAGTGTCAATAATGTAAGGCAAAAGAGGAGAGGACTCATGGTGTCGCCCTGAAACACACTTCTCTAAATGTTGAAACTGTTAGTGATCACACGATGTTTTCCAGATGAGATAGTAAATCTGGGTTTCCAAAGCGGCATTAATTTCTCTATGCACCTCACGATGTATGGATGAACCTTTAATCTTTCCAACAGACAGATGATAAGTCTATGGGAGGTTGAATCAAAAGCTTTTCGGTAATCAATCCAGGCCATCGATAGGTAACACTGATTGAATGCTGCTTCTTTACAGACACATCTATCGATGAGCAAGTTGTCCCGACATCCTGCAACGCCTTTCTTTGAGCCACGTTGTTCGTACATCTCTCGCCCCACAGGTCCAATTGTCCGAACAATCCTATCATTTAGGATAACTTTGAAGAACTTGTACAGTGTGTTCAGACAAGTTATTGGCCTGTAATTTTTAGGGTCAGCTAAGTTGCCCGTTTTCGGCAGGAGCACTGTGCGCCCCTCCACCAACCACGTTGAATTAGGCTCTTCCGACTTTACATATGAGGTTAAAATCCGGGCCCGGTGCAGGTGGGTTGACGGAAACTTCTTCCAACAGAAGGTCTTGATACCATCTCGTCCCGGAGCGGAATATTTCTTCATGCCTCTTAATACGTTTTTCACCTCCTCGGTAGTGATAGGTGGGCACTCATCCTCAGGTGGTATGAGGGCACTGCGCAGCTCCTTGAAGCTATTTATATTCTATGAGTGTTTGTTCAGTGGATGCTGGACTTTTTAGACTTCTCTCCAAAATGCCTCGACCTCCTCTGGCGTGGGCGGGTGGACGACAGTAGCTGGAGGGTCTTGGTAGAGTCGAGATGGGTCAGACAAAAACTGTTGATTTTCTGTGACCCACCTCTCTCTCCGCTCTAGACTTCTCTTAGCGTTAGATAGTACTCGTATTCTGTCGAAAATATTCTACTTGATGGTCAGTAGCTTTGACTTGTTGAGTGTTTGATGACAGATCCGTAGTTCGCGCGCGGACTGTCGAACCTTGGCAGTAAAAGTCCTGCCAGATGTTATGTAGTTAGTTTTGGCTGAGTTGATGCATTCGTCTTTTGGTCTAATGATCAACCGTTGGTTTTGTTTTACGGTTTGCATCTGCCAAAGCTCTCGCTGCATTATACACACTAGAATTGATATTCCAGATGTCGGGTTCTTCGGAAAAATCTCCACGAAGCTCGTCAACCAGTTCAGCCATATCTTTGGGCTTAAGAGAAACCTGAATGTTGATGTTTCTCTCGTCCTGAAGCATCGCTCTTCCTCTATTGGATGCCTGCTCGCGGTTGGTCTCAGTGTCGCCTCTCTTTCTCTGTTGCCGGCTTCTTCTGGCTGCGGTTGAGTAGGCGCTCCGCTTATATAACCCCTTTTCCGGAGTTCCTCGGCACGGTTTCGCACACGTTTATGCAAAAAGTGCGAGAGCTCTGGGTGTTTTTCGCCCCACAGAATATGCAGTCGCGCCGTGTAACCTTTCCGTTCAGGGGCCATAGCTGGTATCATAGCACTCCTACAGGTCGTCCCTGAGTCGATCCGTCCACCTAAAAGTAACGAGATTCCGCCGGTCTATCGCATTGACCTCGCCTTCATACCTTCCTCGCCCGACCTCGCCTTCAAATATACCCTAGATAACTTTCAACGAGGAATCCAACCTTGGATTTGACCTGGAACCTCATCTTTAAGGTCATTTCGAGGTCAGCTTTGTTTTTTTTTTAAATGGGAACTCCTATTTTTGGTGCCAGAATCGGGGAGAGCGGGAAATTTTACATTCGGGTATATGTTTAGGTCAAGGGTTAACATGACCTTTACATGTAAAATAAAGGTCAAAGTACGCTGTCATAGGACCATGTAGGAATCTCGCATAATTAGTGAAAAAAGACGCACTATACTCCTACCGAAGAAAGACGACTTGTCCAACGCAAAGAACTACAGACCAATAAGTTGTCTAAACACGCTGTACAAAATCCTAACAGCTATCCTGAATGACAGGATTGTTCATAAAACCGGACCTTGTCTGGAGAGAGATCTACGAACAGCGTAGTCAAAAAAAGTTGTAGCAGGCTGTCGAGAGAATCTGCCAATTGACAGGTGCATCTGCGAAGGCGCAGCAGTCCATCAGCGCATCCAGCCAATGGCCTTGATTGACTACT
>CAKNWT010250248.1:0-10892 GCA_932066315.1 Andricus coriarius | reverse complement strand
AAATTTTCGAACAAAAAATTTTGTTGAAAAAAAAATTATGTAATCGTCGCGATGTGGAAAGTTGCTCATCTTCAAAGTGCGCATGCGCGTTCATTCCACCGATGCGGAAAGTGCATAATAATCAAAGTGCGCATGCGCAAATATTATTCCCGCATTGTTATCAGGAATGACTCACTTCGCATATAATTTAGATACACGGAACGGCCTACTTTCGAGGTGGGTGTTGCAAAAAATATATTTCTCAATTGATAGCATCGCAAGAGCGCTTAATCTATCATCTGACGTAGTCGATCTCAAGTATGTCTTGATTAGTTTGAACTTTGAGAAGCTTTTTTCCGCGGATGCCACTGTGACAGGAGTTGTTAAAAAAATACGCAACGCAACACCTACGTTAGGAAAAGTGTCGTGCGAATTGTTTTTAACTAAAAAATCCAATGCTTCGATGGGCCTTGTGACATTTTCTGGCAACGTATATTTCAAGTGTATTAACTCATCACAGAGATTTCTACCATCAATGTCACATTCCTCACGATGCTTCAGTGTTTCTTCTAATTGTTTACAAAGTGGCATTAAAAGATTGCCTTCAGAAGATGTTTTCAGATCATATAAAAAAGATCAGATTTTGTTGTAATCTTTAAGTTGTTGGAATCTTTCTTCAACAGATACACACACTTGATCGAGCAGTGTGTAAACAAAGTTTATTTAAAAATTTTTTTGGGGATCTTCAAGTAGCTCATCTGGTCTTGATTCTACTTCTACATCTGCTGCTATTTCTTTCGCACATGTCATAGCGCTTTTAAAACCCGTGTTTCGATAGTTCTGCAGATCAGTCTGACACGATTCTAGCAATTGATTAATTACCAGAAGATCTGCAGACTGATTTTGCATTGTTTTGCTGACAATATTCACTTGCAACAAGATGTCATACCAAACAATCATTCCTACCATGAATTTAAAATCATTTATTTCATTAGAAAGTGTAAGAGCTTCGTGGCGAACATCTGAGTCGTAATCTCTATATTAGAAAGAGCAATTTATGCTGCATTGATATTTCTTAGTTCATACCTAAATGGCTTCAAGCCAGTAACACTTCTGTATGTATTTTTTGTTGAAACAATTTTTATTACCAATTTCATTAGTTATTGAAAAAAATCTGTCTAAAATTATATTTGGAAAGCTTATGGGAAAAAAACTTTGATATATCACAAAAATTTTCATCAATGTAACCGTTTTCAAGTTAGAGCATTATAAACAATTAAATTTTCACTAAAATTGACATTTGCGACTAGATATCTCGACACCCATTAAACCGAAAAATTTCGAAAAAAAATGTAAAATAAATGTTTTCCAAAAATATCTCAGGACAGGTTACCAAAGCTACTAGATAAATAAAAAAATCGAAAATCATAACTGTAAAATTACAGCTGAAACAGACCAAATATTATTTTACAATTAATTGTTTATAAGGTTGTAGTTAACAAATGGTTTTAATTAAAAGAATAACTATAAAAGAACGATTTTTTTAATTTTGTTTTTTTGGAAATCACGTTTTGAAACGAAAGCTTTATCAAATATATGCATTGACTATAAAAATTGTTCTTAACAAAAAAAACGATTGAGATTTTTACAAAGTAAACATAGCATTGGTTATCAGCGTGATGTCCTCATGAGTTAAACAAAAATTATATCATTAATTGAAAACGATTACATCAATTAAAATTTTAATGACACATTAAAGTTTTGATTTACCATAAGCCTTTCGAATATAGTTTCAGAAATTTTTTTTGTAATGAATAATGAAATTATGAATAAAAATTGTTTAAGCAAAAAGTGGCCAGAATTTCGAAAAAGAAGTGTGGGACTTTTGTGGACTTTTTAAACCAAAGGTACCGATCAGTACTATTAGTGCATACAACAGTGTTACTGGCTACTGGACTAATTGTAATTAAGTTTGGAATTCAAGCAAAGTTTAGAAAAAATATTTTAGATTAAAATTAGTTATGTAGCAATAGGTAATGAAAGCTTGATGTTTTTGCCCTTTTCTTTCGGTGAAACTTGCAATTCTTATTAATTCATAATATTGTGGGGCCCATTTTATTCATGAATCAATGAATGAGTGAATTCGTTTGGCAGGATTTTATTAACAAAATTTCATTTAAGAATTATACAATTGTTAATTTTATAAACATAATTTTTCCTAAGAAAAATTTGTGTAACAATCTTTAAATCATTTTACACCATAAGTTACAAATTTCAATTTTTTTGTAATGTTGAAGATTATAAGATCAATTCCATTTAAAATCAAGAAAAATTTCAAGAAAAGTCAAGATCGTGGTGTCAGAATGTTATGGTATTTGGATATAGCATTGTATGATGAAAATAAAGGAACTGAAATTGTTTTTCAATTTGTTTTTAAAGGCGGTTTTCAAAACACCTGCTTCTTTGAGAGAATTACATTCTCATTGCGACCTTTTTTATTTTTTCTTACATTTTGTTTACAGTTTCTGCTTATATAAAAAAGGCATTCTATCAGTTTTATGAGGGTCCAACAATTTTGAAGACTCTTCTCATCGGAAATGTATTGTCTCTCGTTAGACAAAGTTTTATAGTCAGGTCATTTTGGATAATTATTTCGGAAATGAATAGGCTTAATCCCAATTGCGGCGCTCCCCTGGACGCAGCGACCTGGGCTGCCGCCCCGGTCGCCCACCCCAAAGACCGGCACTGCTATATACTTGCGACGCAACGCTCCCCGCCGGCTGACTTGAAAGTTTGGTTGAATATTCTTGATATGTTGTACTATCAGATGAAAAAATAAAAAAATAAATAAATCAATTTTTTTAAATTTCAAAACCCATGTTCCCTTAATCATTCATTTTTCAATACGATCGTAATTGGACTAGAGGTTCAATCACATGAGAAATATCCAGCAGTCATTAAAATTATGAATAATTCTGCCAACGGGAGCACCATTGACTCCGCAACTTGGGCCAAACTCCAACATAATATGGATATAATAGAATCATACTTCTGTTTCGGAAATTCACCTTTATGCGTCCAGACAATTGCATTGGGCAAATACACCCTAGTGTTTACGACCGTTCATGGCAATAATGCAATACTTTTGAGGGACGACAAGGAATACAACGACGATTACAACAGTGACAAGCAAAAGCTAAAGAAACAATTTGTCGAATTATATTTTGAAATCGTTTTTCTGGAACTGAAATTAATCTTAATTTCTTATATTGTTGGCAAAGTTGAACTTGTTTTTTCTACACGTACTGGAATAACTGTATTTTTAGGAATTTTCAGCTTTAATTAGTTGATTTAATATTATAAATACCTCTAAATAATTGTAGCTTCGCTTTCATTTTAACAGCCCTTTTCCAACCTGAATGGAAAGTAAGATTGGGATAATTACTTTGCGCTGTAATTAGTTCACTCCTCCTTCAACTTGTCCACTACTCAGGCTAATAGAGAGGGGGTGGGGCCCCCTTCCATTTTCGACACGGGACATATCCATTCAGGAAACATCGCAGGTTCGCACAGGGAAGGGGTGTGGACCCCTACCCTTTTTCCAGCTGGGAAATATCCATTCGTACAATTAGGGTAGCCCAAACCCCCTAATCACCACACACGTTGTGATTAGGCCACGTCCCTCGACCCTCCCTTATTACGACCACTCTTTGAAATCAGGCCACGCTCCTCGGCCAATCAGCAGAGGCCACACCCCTTTCATATCCCACCCCTCCCTTTAGGCCACGCCTCTCGACCAATCAGAGGCCGTTAGCATTTCGTCAAAATGTCAAATATATATCATTTCATTAAAATACTAAATATGACGTCATGAGGAGTTACCCGTGCAGAAATCGCCATATATTTTCCCAATTACCGATCTGGCCCTGATCGGTTTAGTATCTTCGGGGCCAGATCGGGATATTTCCATGGGCCAGACCCGAGCCAGAGCGGTTCAAGTATTGCAACGCCACCTAGTTGCAATTTTAGGGAAATAACCTTGCTGTCAAATGAAGTGTTGATAAAATTAATGTTTGAGAGTTTAATTATTTAATGCAATAAACGATATACCAAAGCCTATAGTACACCACGAGTTCCAAAGCATCGCGCGTTAGCTGCTTTAGACAATTTTCGTTATTTGAACGTGGGTAAGTAAATCGTTAAATCTTATTGATTAAAACGAAAACTAACCTCAGACTTGAAATTTATTTTAAAAGTTATAATAAATTGTATATTTTAAAAATATTTTGAGTTTGAATTAAACTTACAAAAATGAAAAAATGTATATAAATTTTAACCCAGTTATTGATTATATATTAACAATTAGGCAGATAATGAAGAAAAAAGCGGAACGCAACCCGACATGCAAGTTCCAGGAATTTTAAAAAATCGAATTAAGTAACGTGTTGAGATTTTGATGTGACTAATAGATAAAGTATAGTATCTATAATTCTAAAAATGACATTATACCATTTCGGAAATTGTCTTCCTTTAGTTTACGTGCCATACTATTTAACTTATAAATATTCAGGATTGTAGGTATCAGAAATTCAGTTTTCTTCGACGTAACCTCAAAATTTTATTTCATTCTTATTTTAATTTTACCGAAGATTTTAGAGCGGAATTTGGAGCGTTTTGAAAATGTTTACAAGCGGGTGGAATATATATTTTTATACAAATTGTCAACTTGCAACCTTTTTTCCCACAGCTGATAAGGTCGGGCAAGAAGACTTTGGTGTTTTCGGAAAAAGTTGAAATGTTCATTATATCTTGATTTTTTCATCGTTTTTTGACTGAAATTCACGTTAAATTTATTATTTTTAAAGAAAAATGATCATAGTTGAGTCATTCTTATCTTGTAGTTTCAGTTTCATATCAATATTTCAGATTATTTTGATGATTTAGAAAATTTGAAGCGCAGTCAATTTTTTTTTCAATTGAAAATTTTAAGCTTTTAGTCTTAAAAAGATTTCAATGGTTACATATTTTAAAGCGTTTCAATTGGAATTTTCCAAAAACTTGAAATTTCAATACTTTTCGAAAATACCTTGTTTCAACTCAGAATTAAATTTCTTTTCAGAAATTCCCGGCTCTAATACAGAATTTAAATTCTTTTCAAAACTTTCCGTTCTAGGTCAGTTGTTTTAAAATTAAAAAATTCCCTGTTCCAATCCAGAGTTTTAATTTTTTTCGACAATTACCAGTTTCAACTAAGAATTAAGTTTCTTTGGAAAAGCTCCCTTTTCCAAAGCAGACTTTTAATTCATATCGAAAATTTCCAATTCCAGCTCAAAATTGATTAAACTTTGAACATTTTCTTTTCCAACTGATATTTTGTTCAAATTTGAAAATTCCGTTTCAACGCAGAATTAGAATCCTTTTGAAAAATTCCCTGTTATAGTCCAGAATGTTGATTCTTTATGAAAATGTTCAATTATATAGCTCAAATTGGTTGAAATTTGAATATCCCCTGTTCCAACTCAGAATTTATTTGAATTTAAAAATTCCATTTCAACTCAGAATAAGAATTCTTTTGAAAAATTCCCTCTTCCAATTCAGAATTTTAATTCTTTTTGAAAATTTCCAGTTCTAGCTCAGGATTAAAATTTTTTTGAAAAACTCCCTGTTCCAATCCAGGATTTTAATTCTTTTTGAAAATTCACTGATTCAACTCAGAATCAGAATTCTTTTTAAAAATTCCCGCCAAGGACTGGGGCGGACATTGTAAAGAAAGAAGTCAAAAAGACTATAAAATGTATTGAGTTTGTATTTGTGTTAATATTTCATACTTGAATAAAAAATATAGTTCACTTTATTAATTTTCCTTGTTATAAAATTATTATTATAAACAAAATTATAAGAAATTATAAATTTCAAAAATGGCTCTTAACGGGAAATTGGTCGGGGCCAGGTCGGGTACCGATATGGCTGCCAGATCGGGTGGCAGATCTGGCTCCGATCGGGCCGTGTGTTTTATCCGCGATCGGGCCCAGGTCCGTTTTCCAGATCTGGGCCAGATTTGGCCTGGTTTGGGCCCGGTCTGGGCCATAGCAAAATTTCTACACGGGTATCACCACCTAAAATCATGTATTGATTGATTCCATTTCAAATCATGCAATGAGGTCTGTATTAGGTTGTCAGATAATTTTGGCATGAAATTATGTTATTCTACACTCAAAATGAAGGAACACGTGTTTCACCTTTTGGCTGAAAACATTTTTTGTCAGGAATGGTGAGCTGTTGAAGATAACCTTACAGTTTCACATTAACACGCAGGCATCACCCTCGTGAGTAACCATTTCGAAAACAGAAACGTACGAAACACGAATAAAAATTAAGAAATTAATTGTACGAGAAGAGGTAATGGATTTTAAAGGAAATTAATTTCCAAACAACTTTTTTCATTGATGAAAAAAAAAATGTTAAGTTGGCATTTTCGAGAAATACCAAACATAGAAATCAGACTAACAAACAATACTGCTTCTGAAAATAAATCAATTTTTTGAACTTTAAAAAATTATGGGCATAGCCTAAAAAATTTATTTAAATTATTAAAACAATTATCTACTCTCTAACGTCGACACACGACTGCCGAACATCACAATGTAATCACTCCCACTACTTTTAGAAAAAATTCTGTAAATCAACAAGTTTTTGGCTACAGCACTACCAATCCTAGATATGGGACTACCAAACGATTCTGCTTCTAAAAGTAACTCAATTTTTTGAAATTTTAAAATTTTGTGGTCAGCGTAAAAGGTTGTTTTTTAGTTATTGAAACAATTATCTACTCCCTTACGTCGACAAGCGACTACAAAACATTAAGGGGGGGGGGGGGGGGGTGTGGCGGCAAAAAAAAAAAACACTTTTTTTGTGAATTTTTTCCAGAAATACGATTAAGGTAAATTTACTCAGATAATTTGTATATTATGAGGCATCATTTGAAAAAAATTCAGTTAATTTTTTATAAGAAAATAGCAAGAAATTAACCAATGACAGAGCATTTCCGAAAACGCCTTTTCAAAAAGATGATTTGCGTTGCCCACTGTATCTCATCTTAGAATTAACTTAAATAAAAAAAGTAAAAATATTTAGTTAAAACACATGTTTTTCCTCCCTCCAAAGATGTCTATAAGTTTTTTTTCATTTTTATATTTTTGGTGGTCATTTTAAGCAAAAATTGGGATTTTTTACGAAAAATTCCGCCATTTTGTAGCTGTACTTTTTTTTTGTTTTTGGAAAAAAAAATAAAAAAGATCGTTGGGGGGAGCTATTTTATATGGAAAAAGTGTGTGCCAAATTTGAAAAAAATCGGTTCAGTAGTTTTTGAATGACAGTTGGCACGGGCTTTTAAAAAAGTAATTTCGAGAAAAACGCGTTTAAAGTTTCGGATATGCACGCTTCTTCTCTGAACTGCGTCATTTGAGTCATTTCCCACTACTTTTAGAAAAACTGCTATAAATTGAAAAGTTTTTGGGCCACCGAACTACCAAACTCTCGATAATATATTTATCTCGCTCTTCGCGCTCGCTAATTTATGTGCCTCGCGCTACGCGCTCGGATACTTTTTGCCTTGCGCTCGGATTTTTTCGGTTTTCGCACATCGTGCTCGACTTAAATAAAAAAAATGTACTTACGAATATCATAAAATTGACCAAATTTTTACTTTTTAATTGATTGTTGAATTTTTTATTTTAGATTACAAAGGAAGTTTATTTACCTAAGGCTGTATCGGCCTGAAGGAATACATTCTCATTAAAGTGCACGCACACTTTTTTAAACTCCAAAGAAAACCGCTTAATTGCTTAAGAAGCAGTTTTGATTTAACTTACTGAAAATGCTACTATAAATCGAAAATTCCATTTCTGGTCAAACAGTGTTTGGTTCATCCATAGAAAACTATTTAAAACCAGAATATTAAACTCTGCTAAAAAAGACAATTTGTTAACAAAATGCGTGAATTTTCAACCAAAAACAACAAATATTCAACAACCAAAACAGAATTTTCAACAAAATTCTTGCATTACTTGCGCTCCGCGCTCAGGAATATATTCATCTCGCGCTTCACGCTCGATAATGTATTTACCTCGCGCGACGCGCTCGGTCTTCGTATTTTCCACACATTTGTGCACAGACCTTTTAAAATTAAAGGTTAAAGCGTTGCTAACTGTTATTTGATGATTGTGAATTCTCTTTTGTTAGAGCTCCTTCGGCTTTAACGAACCAATTTTTATCACATATCTCGATTTTGTCCCAAATGTGAACTTTTCTACATTATATTCAACACTATTATATCTAATGTATATAATATTTATTTATGTACCTCGATCTGGTACTGATTATTCAGATATTGCAAAATAATGTACAATTTTTACTTTTTAATGCTGACTTTCATATTTTCTACTTACTTTGTACTAATTCTTATTCTCAGCTGCCCTAAAAATGCGCCCAGTTTGAGCGCGCGCATCAAAAACTGTGAGTCAAACCCCTCATGAACTACAATCATAAAGTGAAATTAAACATGTTTTTTTTTAATTTGATTTTGAACAGGGATCTCAAAACACCTACGGCATTGACGATTACATTCTCATTGCGATACTCGCGCTTCGCGCTCAACAGCTAGGTTATACAGACGATTGCTTTTGAAAAATAAAACCATGTAAACAAAATAAAACGAAAAATTTTGTTTCCAAATTTGAAAATGCTCTAACTTTTTGAATGTTGATCGAATCAAAAAATTTTATGAGAATAGCTTCGAAATATTTTTTATATCTAGTGATTGACATTTTTTAATCTACACTGTTAAAAATGTTTGCAAATTTAATATAGATTTACTATACATTTGTATAGTAAATCTAAAAACTCGGTCTATGAAATATTAATTAAGAGGCTGTGTAGTAAATTTCATATACATGTATATTGATCAACTTTTAGAAAAGTCGAGTAATTTCACTTTCAATAAATTAAAAATAATTATGGCAGTAATTTTCAATTCTAAATGATGAAGCATAATATTTTTTTGCAGTTAAACATAAATCATACTGGGTTTTAAGTGGAAAAGTTCAATTAAGCGAATTATTAAGACACCTAATCTAAAAAAATCGGTACTCACGTTAAAATTTTGACATTTACAGTGAATTTTGAAGAAAATTCCACCCGTACGTTGCACTTTGATTATAAATAAGAATTTAATCGATGAATGTTAGCTTATTACTTTAGTTTTAAATATTTGACCAGATTTGGGTGCATCCAAGAAATTTCAACTTTCACGCACTGTGTTTTACTATACATTTATATTAATTCTACAAGATAATGGTATATTAAATTTACTACACGTATATGCATATTGCTTCCAATACATTTATAGTAAAATCGCTATAGAAATTTCTAACAGTGTATAAGAAAGATATTTTTTTTTCTATTCTTTGGAAATTTTCAAAATGATGAAAAGTATATAACTTTTTGGATTTTTATGGCAATAAAAAATTTTATTAGGATAATTTTCAAGACTCTCCCATCCAAAAGAAACTTAGATAAAAATTTCTGAAACTTGAAAACAATTTTTTTCAAATTTTGAAAATGCTCTAAAATTTGTTATCAAAATATCTGGTTAGAAAACAATTAGCGTGGCTATAGTATTTAGGTAACCATACATACATACAGATATGCAGACATACGTACAGGCATACAGACAGACAGACACCGACAAAATGTTATGATTTTCGGACTCTGTGAGGGCCGAAACGTAAAGATCCGTTAAAAACCAGAGATCGAAAATTTGGAGGATTACATTACACTATCATGATTGAGAATGGAAAAGTAGAAATTTGAAAAAAAAAATCATGAATTTTTAACTAACGATGAATTTTCAGTAAAAAATATAATATGTCAATTTGTAATTAAAAAAATTTATTTTCAACATAATGGTTACATTTTTAACTATAAATAGAAGAGATCAATTTTAAATTTAAAAAATATATATATTTTTAATTTTCAATAAAATAGTGAAACTTTCTTTGAAAGAAATGGACTTTTAAGTAAGTACATGCATTAAAAAAAAAATAGATTTTTAGAAAAAAATTTGTTTCTGCCAAATAAAATAAATTTTCAATGAAATAGTTACATTTTTAATAGACGTGTGCATTTTGTCGGACCGACTTTCGATTTTTCGATTCGGCCCTTACTCCGGTCGGATCGGTTTATTTCGATTCGATCGGCGCCTCGATCGAATGTCGAAAATGTGACATTCGATCCGTTCTCCTTCGGATCGGTTTATTTCGAATCGATCGGCGCCTCGATCGAATGTCGAAAATCCGACATCCGATCCGTGCTCCTTCGGATCGGTTTATTTCGATTCTATCAGGGCCTCGATCGAATGTCGAAAATTCGACATCCGATCCGTGCTTCTTCGGATCGGTTTATTTCGATTCGATCGGTCATATATTGTCGAAAATCCAATATGTGAGTGACAACAGGCATTTTATTTTAAGTTTTCTATTTATAATTACAATTCTAAAAATAAAACCGATGCATATAAAATGCAGATTGCACATCCAGAGAAACATGAAGCCAATACTGTGTAAATCTGCTGGTTAATATTACGTGACCAATATACAGTCCAACAATAAACAAAAACGTTTTTTCATTTTTTCATAGGTATATGTTGTTTTTCTCATTAAATGGATTTAAAATAGGTTTAAAACGTATTATCTAAAATAAGCAAATTTAATTATCCAATATTTCTTATTGTTAATAACAAAATTCTAAATAAATTTCAAAATTAGTCACTCAGAAAAAAATTATTTTCTCAACTAAAACTTGTTCCAGACAAGTGAGCAGTAATATTTCAATAAAAAATAATGACAATATGATAA
>CAKNWT010250135.1:0-10695 GCA_932066315.1 Andricus coriarius | reverse complement strand
ACCTTCTATGGGAGAAACTAATGCTAATTGAGGACAGCTTCAAGTTTAAAAATCTAAAATTTTCTATAATCATGCTTCTCTGTCGGTTTCTACTCCTGAGGGTGTATCTCAAAAAGTTGACATGAAGAAAGGAGCCCTCTTTTTTTCGAATTTATCCTAAACAATTAAGAGGTTTTTTCAGAAAGAATTGGCTTGTGGGCATCTCAATGGATTTCGGGCACGACATCCTGGGTGCTGCATATGCCAAAGATTTGGCGATCTTTGCATCTTATTGAATCCATCTGGAAAGGAAAATGAAAAACCTGGAAGCCTACTTTGCTATCCTTGAAACCTCAGTTAATCAGAAAAAAACCAAGAGCCTCATTTTCATTAGGTTAGAGTTTAAGAAAGAAGTAGAATGTTTTATTGGGACAATCAGAAGATGGAAAATGGTTAACGTCTTTTGCTATCTCTGTATCCGATTTCCAGCTCCCGCTTATTTTTAGAGTACCTCAACAATATTAAACAATCTGTTCTAAATGTAGCGAATGCAATCATGAGAATTCCTTGGGGCGCTCAATCAGCTTTTAGTTGGCTAAATAAATTCCAAAAATGGATGACAGATTCTTCGAAATATGTTTAAACAGACTCAAAAAGCTCTAAGGAAGACGCTACATTCAGTAAACACGATTGGCTTCTACAAATTGAAGAAAAACTCTTCAGATAGTTTGTACAACCAAAAAGGGTCCAACGCAAACTTCTTGCGACCCTAGAAACATAATAGATAAAAAAATCAAAGATGTAAACAAATATATAAAAGTTTGTGATATCAAAGAGAAAAATTAGGTAGTCGATTCAAGTAGCCTCCAAGTTTATCCTAAGTTAAATCTTGAAAACGGACGCCAATCATACTTGAACGATAAATTACCTATGTATAAAGTTGAAGTCGTGGCTCACTAAAGACACTATTTATGATCTATTATTACTTCTACTCACACCAACGAAACCTATGTATTTTCATTAGAAATATAAACGATAAGACTCTGACTTTTAAGCCTATTATGGCCAAGGCTAATTAATGCATAATACTATTTGTACCTGGCTTTATTTTTTGATTTCAAAACTTTTATTATCTCGATTTTTTATTCGTAGTGTTCTTGAAATTATAAATATGTCAGGCAAGTAAGCTTTGCTTCTTCAGTTCGTCATAAAAATATGTAAAATAATTACAAATTACGAAAGACATAGCGGGTATATAATGATGCATTTGATAGACTATTAATTAATTATACACTGCAATTCACCAAACGTAGAGTCGTTTATCGAAAGAAAATGAAGATTATTTTTGGTATCCTGTTTCTTAGCTTAGCGGGTTTGGTCAACTTTGTTGGTAAGTGGAATAAGATCTATAAATATATGAGCATCTTCAATTGCAGGAAATTGCTTGTTTGAAATCGTTTGAATAATCTTTTATTTATTTTATAATATTAATGAAAATAACATCCTTGTTAGATATAACAAGTTTTAAAATAGAAACCAATGTGCGAATTAGATGATCTGAACTTTTTCATTCAATCATATGTAAAATTAATGTATCAATGATACTTAAAACTGAATTGAAGTTTAATTGTTAAACATGAAACAATAATTTATTTCACAAGACGATTCTGATCTGGTCATTATTAAAGAAATTTAAACTTAAAGAGTTCAAGTGAAAAGGTTTTATGTATAAAAAAGTTTGAATCTAACAATTCTAATACTGAAAGAAAGAGATGGCATTTTCGTATTAATTTTTTCCGAATTGAAGGAGAAACTTGTTTATTTTCTGCATTTTCATTGAGCTAAAATGGAGGAAATGTATGTTCTAAAGTTTTGCTTTATTAAAAAAGGAAAGTTTGTTTACTTTGAAGATTTTTGTTGAGTTGGAGGTGACGATATTTCGCTTATTTTTTCTAAATTGAAAGAGGCCCTTTTTTCGCGTTATTATTTTATTGAAAGAAAGGCGAGAGTTTTTTTATTTCAAATTCTTTTTTCTGAGTTGGAAGCGGGAGATTGTGTTCTTACATTTTTTTTTTATTTGGAAGAGAGGAAATTTCCGTTTTTTTCTGAATAGGAAAAGGGATATTTTTTCTTTAATTTTTGTAGAGTTGCAAGGAAGACAATTTTCGTTTCAATTTTTTTTCTGAAATGGAAGAGGCCATTTTTCATTGTAGGATTTTTATTGAGTTGAAGAGGTAAGCTTTTTATTTTTCATGAATTGGAAGAGGCTGTTTTTAACATTTTTATTGTGTTTGAACGCAGTAACATGTCTTTATTTCCAAAATTTTTATTAAGCTTTAAGAAAGAACGTTTTGTTTGTTAATTGTTTTTCTGAATTGGAGGAGGCTAATTGTTTCTTTTTAAGATTTTTATTGAGTGGGTTAGGGCAAATCTAGTATTTTTAACATTTAGACGAAATTTGGGAACTTTCTATTTTCAGTTTTGTACTCAATTGGAAGAGCGTCACATTTTATTTTAAATATTTTTGTTAATTCAAGTGTCAAGGGAGCAAATGATCTTTCAATTAATAGGTCTATATTATTAATCGGTTGTTGAAAATTCGAAAAGTTTCCAATTTGTGTGCTTTAATTAGCAGATTGGTTTCAAGAGCATCAAATTAAATTTTTTGTTGTATCAGTTAATATCTTTTAATGTCAATGAGCCTAAATACTTTTGTTGGACCTGAAAGAAACCGGGAGTTTTTTATCTCGAGAACAAAGGAAATCCAGCGTTAGCTGTTTCAGATTTCGTATTTTTTCTTTGGCTTTGTTTTTTTCTTCCAGAATTATCCAAAGATGGTGTTGTTGTTCATCCGGCTCCCTTTCAACCAAAGGTTCATCTGTTCGAGACTCGTAATGACAGAATTCAAGATATATCTCACGAAGCATCGCTGCGAATGTATTTGGTAGCAGTAAAAGAGAGGTTCATCATTGGACTGATCATTCGAGAAGGGGGAGAAAATGTACCCATTTTGTACCCATTCCTGCATTGCACTAATACCAATGTTATTAGAGTTTATGATTGCGCAAGGGTGAAAGTAAACAGGTATAACAACGACGAGCTATTTGGAGTAACAGAGGAGGATAACAACAGTTATAGATTCTTTGAGCCTTTCGGGCCAGAATCCGATATTCATACAGCACAGCTTAGACGTCGTTAGGGTAAAACCCAAAATTTTTTGAGTACCTAACATAACATCTTGATGCATGTTTTAGACTCGCAAAATAATGTGAATTTCTCAACGTTGTAAAAAGAATAAAAATTCTACATGTTTAATTTTCATTTTCATTTCCTCTCGGTAATTATGTGTTCTAACGGCAGCCTATTTCTTCTCCAAAAACTAACATCAAATCAATTTTTAGTTTAAAGAAGTTTCGAAATAATACAAGTTAAGTTGGTTCCGTATCATGTGAGTTAGAATAATTGATAAACTGGAATTACAATTCAAGAGGTATTCTTACTCACTGTTTACTGGATAAGCAAATTCGACCTGGGCAAAAATAGACCTTTTGTAATCAAGCTTATGACTGCACGATGAAAGAAGGATTTTTTAAATAAAACTACGGTACTAAAAGCACTTGGTCTCCCGATCGCTAACGACACCAACGCAGAAGAAGAAAATCCTATTAATTCCAGAAAGTAAGTGTACTGATCCTCTAAAGCTCAAAGGATATTAATTTTGACAAAATTGGAAACTATGCAACTAAGCGAGGAAGCTTAGCTCGCAAACACGCGTAATGGTACTATTTTCAAATAAGTTGAAACGGTTACAATCAGCAATAACATGGCAAGGCGTTTGAAAGCAGGCAACCGAATAACATGGGAAAATTATGTCATGGATGTAGCCATCCGGAAGGCGATAGTTGGCAAGTATAGTTCCGGGTAGGAACACCAGGAAGCGCAGGATGCTCTCTCCCGTGATAAACCACGATTGGAGAGGGTTTAAGAAGGCAGGCGAAATGCGAAACGGGTCACTCTCGGAGTGGTAGTAGTTTTTGATCCGGGTACGCTGTTACAGGCTCTGGAAATCTTGTGTTCCTCAGGGTACGTCGTCCACGCTCCTGAATCTCTTTTTCTTTTTTGATTTCTTCGGTTCACTATACAGGCTCCAAGACCTTATTCCGATGTATGATATTTGATTTATCCTGTTTTTTATTTGTGTTTAATTTTGGGTACGGTGCTACAGGTTCCAGACATTTTCTTTCAGGCTCCAGACTTTTGGGTTAAATGTTTTGATTTATCCTGGGCACGCTGTCACAGGATCCAGGCCCTTACAATTTGATTTTTGATTTTCTCCGGGTACGCTGGAACAGGCTGGCGAAATTTGTTATTTTCTGAAGATTTCAAACGGTGCACGCTATCTCGGCTGCCGTAGACAGAATTGAAGTTTAGATATACTTTTTCCTTTGAAAAATGATACGACGACGATTTCATCTTCGCGAAATAATAAGAGTCTGAGTAATTGTGACCACAACGACTGATAGTTAATGAGAAAACGTCGCTATGAAAAACTGAGTGAATAAATAAGAGTTTGTTTGTTAAATAGTGCATTTCTTTAAATTATCTTCTCCTGTCTGGGTCTAAATTGATTTTACCGGGACCTAGGGCTGGGTAAAATAAAACATCGAATAAAACGAACGAATGGTGTTATGGACCGTAGGAGTATCTGCAAGTGTTGTCGCGAGTTCAAAGCTGGCACAACGAGCGTTCATGATGAAATGAGATGTGGATGACAAATAATCGGCCCAACAAATTATGGCCTCTGGGCTTTGGGAACGAAGTGTGATTCCCTTCTTGAATTTTTTCCTCAAGGGAAAAAAAATAACCGCGCAACGCCACTGCGAAACTTTAAAAATACTTAGCAGAGCCATTCAGAACAAAAAAAAAAGGATCCTCGCAAAAAAAATGGTTTAGCCATTTCAATAGGGCCTTAATAATCAACCAGCTTACAGCCCTGAATTTTCACAATTAGATTACCATCTGTTCGCATCTCTAAAGTTGTTTATGGGTAAAAAAAAGGTTTTACAATGACGATGAGGTCATAAATGCATCGAACGTTTAAGCAATTTTTCTGAAAAGTATTCTGGTTAATACCTACATGACTCTGTAATTTTTCTGGATAGAAATTGCTTATTCATGTTTCGAAAAATGTAATGCACCTACTTTCTGAATGCCCCTCGAACGCAGGAGATCAACGAGTATCATAAAAAGAAACAGGAGACATCCTGATGGAGGACAGCCTGAAAGTAGTTCATACGCCCATAAGCCAGGCCGTTGAACACTTCCCAAACCTAAAAAGTAGAATCAAGCTCATGAGGGAGCTGCCGCACGAATTCTACAAGTATCAAGTCCGATGGTTCGTTAATCTTGAAAACACTTTGAGGTCAAACAGAACCAGGCAATGGTCAAAGCTACAATGACTCAACACTCTTACCGTGCAGTCAGGAAAAAAATAAGTATAGAATAAGCCAACACATTAGATATTATATTTTAGGATCCACGTCGAAGTGCCAGAGTACCCTCAATTTTAATAATATTGTAGTCCTTCATAATTTGCGTAAACGGGGTCGAGATCGAAACGTTATATCAAACTGGCAGCTCGTAAACACTGAGCAGACAGCACAGATAGTCAACACCAAAGAAGCCGGACAGGAGGATGGAACGAAACCAACACGGCGCACCAGTCCCGCGCATGACATGGCGTCACGACCGGACGGCCACGTTTGACCGGCGAAGGGGGGGGGGGGGGCGCAAGGAGTCGCCATTTTCCATTACCGGCACCAAAAAATGGCGTCACTACCAGTCGCCTATGTTTCACCGATGAAGTGGGGAGGTGCCACAGCTATCAGCCATTTTCCATCGGCGGCACCATGGCATGGTGTCACTGCCAGACGGCCGTGTTTCACCGAAGAAGTGGGGAGGTGCCACAACTAGTAGCTATGTTTCGCTGTCGAAATCATATCTCAGCGTCACGACCGGCGGCGAGTAGCAGTACTGAGTCGAGCACCGAGTCAGGACGAACCAGCCCTGCAGCCCCACACCGTTAAGCTTCACTAGCAGTGTCGAAGGCAGCACGTAACAGAGTCGACCAACCCTGCACCACGGCATGGCTGGACAACCCCACATTCTTAGCTTGAACTGATCTCGTATCGAAACCTTTGTCACGTTTCTTTCCGAAACTGTAATCAAGAAAAATTAATTTTTCAGGCCAGGAAGCGGAGAAGAACGCGGAACCTGTCACTTGTTTCTCTAGACTTGACGGCGGTGCACTCGGAAGAAACCGAGACAGGCTCAAAGCCCGACGATAGTTAGTTGAGGCGGGCGTTCCTCAAGGAAACCGCGGTTTAGGCACGCGTAATGCACGTCAGGTGACGTGTTGCAAGCGCGGGCGTCTCGGGTGGCCATTTTAAAGGTAGAGGGTCAGTCGGGCAATCGGTCGACCATTTTTGGTAGCCACGATTATTGTTAAATTATGCAGTGTTCATTTTCTTTTTATTTTAATAAATATTCTTTGTTTTCGTATTGTGATCTTGTAAACTGGAGTCGTAAATATTTTTCCAACGACACTTTTTTAGAATATTACTCTCTCTCGCTCTACCGATCTCACCCCTCTTCTCGTGCACAACAGAGAGTAAGCCGATTACCCCAGTGGTTGCGACGCAACCAAAACCGACGGGGCTCAGATAGGGTAACCTATCTGGCGCCCGTGAAAGAAATACAAAGAGCTTCGTGGGTTGTTCGTGAGTCAAAAGAGTGTGACTCACGAACTCGGTTGACTCCGAAAATTTGTGTCGCAGCCACAGGTAAGTGGCAGCCAAATTTAATATAACTGGGTTTTCCAATCCTGGTCCATCCCCGGTCAGGACGTAATTAGCCGTGGTGCACACGAGGTATTTGGAAAACCTGGTTACAAGTTATAGTATTGAAATTTCAAAACAAAAACACTGTAACTACCGTATTGATAAAGTCTGGAAGAGTCGTAAAGAATTGAGAATTTTTTTATATTTGTTCGATTCGAAATCTTTATTAATTACTTCTCGGACGTAAAAATACTTGAAGCACATCCTTCCATATAACTTGATACTATAAGGCGTTAAGTAACGACAACGACTGACCACAACGATTCTACCGATGATCCCCCAATAAGATTTATCTATTGGACTGACATCGGATTCAAGAACGCAGCGCACATCCAATCTACAATATTTTATTGGTTAGCTGAAGATAATCTGGTATTTTCCTATGCACTTGAAGATAAAATAATAGGTCATGCAAAGAAGTAACTTAGAGTGACATAACTGATCGACATAGCATGTCAAATCTATAATAGTTTTTCCCCCAACATTTCAAGCATCATAAATTTACTCGACAAAGAAGTCACCTCTAGTGACAAACAAGTAATCCAGTGGTTCGAAAAATATAATTGGACAATTTTAAATGGAAGATTAACTGGGAGCAGCCTCAGACAACTCACCTACCATAAGTCGAATAGACGCATATGCTAACGATTTGACGATCTTTGCATCTTTTTGCATCGATCTTGAAAGGAAAAGGAAATGCCAGGAAGTCTACTATACTATTAACGAACCCTCAATGAGCAAGAAAAAACCAAGATCCTAATTTTTAACTAGCGTAGACTTTTGAAAAGAATTAACATGTCTTATTGTGAAAATCAGAAGATAGAAACTGTTAATGCCTTCTGCTATCTCTGTATCCCATTCCCAGTTTGGGCTTATTTTTAGAGGCCCTCAAAAATATGAAACAATCTGTTCAAAATGCAGCGAATGCTGTCACGAAAAATCACCGTGGCGCTGGATCAGATTTATGGTGAACGTTATGGAAATGTAATAGACGGCAATGCAGGGTGCATTTTATGAGATTACTGTCCTTTCCTACTTCATGTCCTTTCTATCTAGTGTCGTTTTTCAGAAAGCGTTTTATAGGCTTAATAAGTTCCAAAATATGGAAGACAGTAGATTTTCTGAAATATGCTTTAGCAGACTCAAGAAACTCTAAAAAAGAAGTTACATTAGGTACATACTATTGACTTCCGCAAATTTAAAAAAAGCTCTTCAACTAGTTTGAAACATAAACGGCCAAAAAATCAAAGATGTAGACAAATATATAAGTTTAAAAAGAAAGAGAAAAATTAGGTAATCAATTCAAGTAGCCTCCAAGCTTATTGTAAGTTAAATCTTGAAAACGGACGCCAATCATACTTAAACAATAAATTACCTATGTATACAGTTGAAGTCTTGACTCACTGTAGACACTGTTTATGATCTGTTATTGATTCTACTCACAACGACGAAACCTATCTGTTTTATTTAGAAATATAAACGATAAGACTATGATTTGTAAGCCTATTTGGGACAAGTCGAATTAATACATGATATCAATTCCTACCTGGCTTCATTTTTTGATTTCACGACTTTCGTTATCTCGATTTTTTATTCGTAGTGTTCTTGAAATTATAATTATGTCAGAAAGAGATAGCGGTTATATAATGAGACTTTGAGTAGACTATTAATTAATAATAAACCGAAATTCATCAAACGTAGTGTCGTTTGTTATGAGAAAATGAAGATTATTTTTGGTATCCTGCTCCTCAGCTTAGCGGTTTTGTTCAACTTTGTTGGTAAGTAGAATAAGATCTATAAATGTATGAGTACTTTCAATTGCAGTGGATTTATTGCCTGTTTGAAATCGTTCGAATAATTTTCTATTTGTCTTATAATATTAAAGAAAATAACCTCCTTGTTAGATATAACAAATTTTAAAATAGAAAACAATGTGCGAATTAGAAGAAAATACTTCAACCTGTAATTTTTTATTACTGTTGGCTTTGATGGAAGTCAAAATAAAAGATCAAAACTTTTTCAGTTGATCATAAGTAAAATTAATTCATCAATGATTTTTAAAACTGAATTGTAGTTTCTTTGTTAAATACGAAATAATAATAATTTATTTTACAAGGCGATTCTGAATCTGGTCAAAATTTAAATTTAAAAGGAAGGGACGACATTTTGGTATTAATTTTTTCCAAAGTTTTAAGAGAAACTTTTTATTTTCTGCATTTTGATTGAGTTGGAATGGAGGAAATATACGTTTTAAATTTTTTCTTCATTCAAAGAGGGAAGTTTGTTTATTTTAAAGATTTTTGTAGAGCTGGAGGCGAAAAACTTTTGTTTGTTATTTCTGAATTGAAAGAGGCCTTTTTTTGTGTTATTATTTTAATTGAAGAGTTGCAGACAAGAAAATTTTCGTTTCAATTTTTTTTTTCCGAAACGAAGGAGGCTATTTTTCATTGTAGGATATTTATTGAGTGAAGAGATAAGATTTTTATTTTTCATGAATTGGAAGAACGTATTGCTTTATTTTTAACGTTTTTATTGTGTTTGAACAAAGGAAAAATCGATTTTCACCTTTTTCTGAATTTGAGGATTGACACGTCTTTATTTCTGAAATTTTTAATAAATGTTGAGAAAGATCATATTGTTTATTAATTGTTTTTCTGAATTGGAAGAGGCGAATTTTTTCTTCTCATAATTTTTATTGACTGGATTAGGGCAAATGATCTTTCATTTAATACTTCATTTAATACCTTTCTAGTTGAATTAGTTAATATTTATTAATGTCAATGACCCTAAATACTTCTGTTCAGTCCGCAAGAAAGCGGAAGTTTTTTTTCACGGTTACAAAAGAAATCCTGCGTTAGTTGTTTCAGACTTCGTATTTTTTCTTTGACTTTGTATTTTTCTTCCAGAATTACCCAAAAGTAGTGTCGTTTATCCAGCTCCCTTTCAACCGAAGGTTCATCTGTTCGAGACCCGTAATGACAGAATTCAACGTATATCTCACGAAGCATCGTTCCGAATGTATTTGGTAGCAGTAAGAGGATCGTTCATCATTGGATTGATTCTTCGAGAAGGGGGAGAAAATGTACCCATTTTGTACCCATTCCTCCATTGCTCTCATACCAATGTTACTAGCGTTTATGATTGCGCAAGGGTAAAAGTAAACAGGTTTAACAACGACGAGCTACTTGGAGTAACAGAGGAGGATAACAACAGTTTTGGATTCTTTGAGCCTTTCGGGCCAGAATCCGATATTCATATAGCACAGCTCAGACCCCGTTAGGGTACAGCCCAAAAAATGTTGCGTACTTACATTATATGGGGATCCATGTTTTAGACGCCTGCAATAATGTGAATTTCTCAAACTTGTAAAAAGGATAAAAATTCTACATGTTTAATTTTCATTTCTTTTCCAATGTTTCCTGAAGTTATTTTTACAGTTTCGTTTTTAGATGTGAAGAAGACGAATTATATATAATTTGTTTGGGTAGCTTTGAAATAATACGAGTTAAGTTAATTCCGTATCATGTGAGTTGCCGCGAAGGTGACTAGTCACAATTCGACTCGCTGCATATAATTTACTTGAGACCGTTAAACACTTCCCAAACATTATAAGCAGAATCAAGCTCATGAGGGAGCTCTCCCACGAATTCCACAAGTTCCAAGTCGGATGGTTCGCTAATCTGGAAAGCACTCCGAGGTCCACCAGAGCCAAGCAGTGGTCAAAGTTACAATGAATTAACGACGGGGTGCTTTCATAATTGTTGAAGATAAAATAATAGGTCGCGCGAAGGGGGAAGCTATAATCGCGTATCATATG
>CAKNWT010250075.1:0-13420 GCA_932066315.1 Andricus coriarius | reverse complement strand
GGACGAAGTTGGGAACAAAAGTGCGCTGAGTCCGGGCCAAACTCAGGCTCTTCCTCTTAGAACATTATTTGTCGTTGTGAAAGTAACACTTGGTTCAGTAATGTGCCATCACTGGGCCGTACTCCAGCTTTTGCTATTAAAACGTGATCTGCCTGCGTAAGGACGAAGTTGGGAATAGCAGTGCACCGAGTCCGGGCCAAACTCAGGCCCTTCCTCTTAGAACAATATTTGCAGTTATAAAGGTAACACCTGGTCTAGTAATGTGCCATCACTGGGCCAGACTCCGGCTTTTTATATTAAAACATATTTTGCGAAAGCAAAGACGAAGTTTGAAACAGCAGTGCCCTGAGGCCAGGCCAAACTCTGGTTCTTCCTTTTAAAACGTGGTTTGTCGTTGTGAAAGTAACACTTGGTCCAGTAATGTGCCATCACTGGGCCAGACTCCAGCTTTTGCTATTAAAACGTGATCTGCATGAGTAAGGAGGAAGTTGGGAACAGCAGTGCACCGAGTCCGGGTCAAACTCAGATTCTTCCTCTTAGAACATTATTTGCAGTTGTAATGGTAATACTTTGTCCAGTAATATGCCACCAGTGGGCCAGGCACTGGCTTTTTGCATTAAAACATTTTTTGCCAAAGTAAAGACGAATTTGTGAACAACAGTTCTCCGAGGCCGGGCCAAACTCTGGCTCTTCCTTTTAAAACATGTTTTTTGTTGTCAAAGTAATACATGCTTCAGCAATGTGCCATCACTGGGCCAGACTACGGCTTTTTCTATTAAAGCATGCCATGCCAGTGTAAGGAGGAAGTGAGGAACAAAAGTGCGCTGATTCCGAGCCAAACTCAGGCTCTTCCTCTTAAAATATTATTTGCCGTTGTAAAAGTAACTCGTGGACCAGTAATGTGCCATCACTGGGCCAGACTTCGGCTTTTTCTATTAAAACGTGATCTGCCTGAGTAAGGTCGAAGTTGGGAACAGCAGTGCACCGAGTCCGGGCCAAACTCTTGCGTTTCCTCTTAAAACATGATTTGCAGTTGTAAAAGTAATACTTGGTCCAGAAATGTGCCATCACTGGGCCACACTCCGGCTTTTTCTATTAAAACATGTTTTGCCAAAGTAAAGTGGAAGTTAGAAAAAGCAGTTCGCCGGGTCTGGGCAAAACTCAGGCTCTTCCTGTTAAAACATGGTTTGCCGTTGTAAAAGTAAAACTTGGTCCGGTAATGTGCCATCACTGGAACAGACTCCGGCTTTCTATATTAAAACATTTTCTGCCAAAGTAAAGACGAAGTTGGGAACAGCAGTGCGTCGAGTCTGGGCCGAGCTTTGGCTTTTCTTCTTAAAACATGGTTTGCCGTACTAAAAGTCACATTGGACCCAGTAATGCGCCTTTGCTTTGCCACAATCCGGCTTTTCCTATTAAAACATGTCCTGCCAGAGTGAGGTCGAAGTTGGGAACAGCAGTTCGCCAAGTTCGGGCCAAACTCAGGCTCCTCCTTTGAAAACATGGTTTGCCGTACTAAAAGTCACACTGGGCCCAGTAATGCGCCTTTGCTGTGCCAGTCTCCGGGTTTTGCTATTAAAACGTGATCTGCCTGAGCAAGGACGAAGTTGAAAACAGCAGTGCGCCAAGTCCGGGCCAAACTGAGGCTAATCCTCTTAAAACATTATTTGCCGTTGTAAAAGTAACACTTGGACCAGTAATGTGCCATCACTGGGCCAGACTCCGGCTTTTTCTATTAAAACATGTTTTGCCAAAGTAAAGACGAAGTTGGAAAAAGCAGTGCGCTGAGTCTGGGAAAAACTCAGGCTCTTCCTTTTAAAACATGGTTCGTCGTTGTAAAAGTAACACTTGGTCCAGTAATGTGCCCTCACTGGGCAAGACTCCAGCTTTTGCTATTAAAACGTGATCTGCCAGAGTAGGGACGAAGTTGGGAACAGCAGTGCACCGAGTCCGGGCCAAACTCAGGCTCTTCCTCTTAGAACATTATTTTCAGTTGTAAGAGTAATACTTGGTCCAGTAATGTGCCATCACTGGGCCAGACAGTGGCTTTCTGCATTAAAACAAGTTGTGCCAAAGTAAAGACGAAGTTGAAATCAACAGTGCTCCGAGGCCGGGCCAAACTCTGGCTCTTCCTTTTGAAACATGTTTGTTGTTGTAAAAGTAATACTTGGTTTAGTAATGTGCCATCACTGGGCCCGACTACGGCTTTTTCTATTAAAGCATGCCATGCCAGAGTAAGTACGAAGTTGGGAACAAAAGTGTGCTGAGTCCGGGCCAAACTCAGGCTCTTCTTCATAGAACATTATTTGCCATTGTAAAAGTAACACTTGAACCAGTAAGGTGCCATCACTGGGCCAGACTCCGATTTTTTTTATATTAAAACAATTTTTTCCAAAGTAAAGACGAAGTTGAAAACAACAGTGCTCCGAGGCCGGGCAAAACTCCAGCTCTTCCTCTTAAAACATGGTTCGCCGCTGTAAAAGTAACACTTGGTCCAGTAATGTGCCATCACTGGGCCAGACTCCGACTTTTTCTATTGAAACATGTTTTGCCAAAGTAAAGACGAAGCTGGAAACAGCAGTGCCGTTGTAAGAGTAATACTTGGTCAAGTAATGTGTCGTCACTGGCCCAGAATCCGGCTTTTTGTCTTAAAACATGGTTTTTCCGTTATAAAAGTAACACTTGTTCCAGTAATGGGCCATCACTGGGCCAGACTCCGGCTTTTTCTATTAAAACATGTTTTTCCAAAGTAAAGACGACGTGGAAAAAACCGTACGCCGAGTCCTGGAAAAACTTCGACTCTTCCTCTTAAAACATGGCTTGCCGTGATAAAAGTAATACTTGGTCCATTAATGTGCCATCACTTGGCCAGACTCTGGCTTTTTCTATTAAAAGAAGTTTACCTAAAGTAAAGACGAAGTTGGAAACAGCAGTGCCCCGATCACGGGCCAAACTCTGGATGTTCCTCTTAAAACATGATTTGCCGGTGTAAAAGTAACACTTGGTCCTGTAATGTGCCATCACTGCGCCAGACTCCGGCTTTTTCTATTAAAACATGTTTTTTCAAAGTAAAGACTAAGTTGGAAACAGCAGGGCGCCGAGTCCGGGCCAAACTCTGGCTCTTCCTCTTAAAACATGGTTTGCCTTTGTAAAAGTAATACTTGGTCCGGTAATTCGCCATCGCTGGGCGAAGCATCGGCGGTAGATTGACAAATTTGAATAGCCAATATAGGCGGCCAGTACGGGCACAACACTGGGCCGATTAAAATGCCGATATTGGCCCAATTACATTAGCCGATCTTTGGCTGCCGGAATCGAACCAAGCCTGGGCCGTGTGCTCAGTTCTGGCAATTCACATTTGGATAGTTGTGGGATATCTAAACAATCCATTTGTTTATAAAAACAAAACCTGCCTATCGTTTGCCTAACGTTTTCAGGTTGATATCAGCATATGGATCTAATTTCTTCTCTGACGCATGGTGTCGCAGGGCAACAAAGGCAGCCATGAGTCATTGAGGCGGTATCAGACCTTGAAGATTTTCAATGTAATATGACACCATTGCGATAAACATTTATTGTATAAATTATATTATTTTGGGGCGAAAAACTTCAATTTCGGGGATAGCAGATAATAATAGCTTGATATTGTGACGTCAGATATCATATCTCATTCCATATTTTTGGATGAAAAAGTTTAATTCCCGGAATGAAGTATTCATTTTCAACATCGATATTGAGAATCGGATACTTCAACACTGATTCGTAAGTTAGCACAAGGAGCGAACCACATCTCACAGCCTTCTACATTCTAGCCGAAAGTTTTCTAGTCATGCGGAAAATTTGTATCCAGAACGTGCCCCATACATCTACACATATATTTTGTGAACAGATCAGAAGGAATTAAATAAATTGAAAAAATGACCGTCTTCCCGGAATTCATAACATCTATGTGATGTGTGCCTGCTGCGCTTATTAGAGGAAATTAAAAAACTGGAAAATATACTTAGCCTGGCTAGGGAATATGCCACGTGGCACAGTGGATGAGGCTCACTTTACTTTGCAGAGGTCCGCGCCATTCACTGTGCCACGGAGTATGCCCGGCACCCAAGTGATATATTTCTTGAACGTTGGAAACAATGAATGCGCTGAGACCCAACTCGGTGAAGGTGCCCAGATACGGTGTACTTCCTTGAGAATAAACACGGGTGTGGCACAATGGGCTTTCTGGCCTGAGCACCAGTGGGGTGATCTCACAACCCCCTCCCTCCACCGCATTAAGAAATCAAAAATTAAATAGCGCTTGACGCGCTGTACTGACAAAGGAAGGACCACTCACATGGATCACTTATTTTGATGAGACTCTAATTGTCGTCGAGTAATTGTTTATGAGACATTAGTAATAAACAAATGTTATAAATCATTGCAAAATCTCGTCAATGTTAATTGTGCAAACAATATTCGTTCACGTAAAATTATTTCTAGATATATGGTGAAGAGTTTTTAGTCAATACAAATGTCACCCTAATGAAAAGGGGACAAGATATCACACTGTTTAAAAAAATATGGCCTATGTGTTCAATTGTTCGTGGAAAGAGATATATCATTTCTAAAGTAGTTTTCTGTGCTAAATCTAAATCTGCCTTATATTTTTTCCTGACGCGTTAGGTTTTTGAGATTTTTTGACCCAACATTTTTTTCGAAAAATCAAAAATCATGTGTAACGTTCTGCGAGGTAAATTTTGCAGGAAGAGCCATTCAAGAAACGGATAAACTCTGGTAGTTAGTGAGTGAGGGTGAGTCTCTGGAATCTAGCCCCTTTACTGCGACCTTCGGACGCTAAGATGTGGTGGTATGTGGAAGAACCTGAAAATCGACTTTTTCCCCATTAGAAACTTTTTTCGCGGAATGTCACATATGATAAAAGGGTGTACTCAATTTTTGAAGCGCAAAACAATACATGACTTTGATGCGTTTTAGGACGCAGAATCCAACGATGGTTTTGTTTGTTTCATGTACGGTTCCTAAGATAATAGAAAAAAAACACGATAAAATATGGATTTACAATAAATGTATATTTAACTGAATATAATTTATTTTTTAGTCAACTGAATATGAGTGCCTTCTTTTTTTTATGCAAAAAAATGTCAGAATTGTTTATAGTTCCAGCTTCAGCTGTTTGAAAGACACACGGCAGAGATTGGAGGGCTTACACGTATTCGAGGTTTTCTTTTTGCATCGTTTGAGGGACAAGTGTACATGGCGCATACGCGTTCCCTCTCCACTACGGCAAATACATCAGCTCATTGCGGAGTCACAGCATCCTTCATATCAAAAAAGGTAACCTCCATTGGTCCAGATCATGATAGATGCCATTTTGTAATAAATGATACGCTAACGAACGTCAGATAGCGGAAAACGGTAACGATAAACTCGCAGAGCATGTGCAGTAACGTCAACACGTGGCTTTAGTGTTTACCAGAAGCTACGGAATGCTATTCAAAATCTCTCTATTATCGGTGATGGATAAAAAAAGAAATCTACTTTTATATTTATTTTGATTTTAATTTTAATATAGAGGTCACCACAAATTAGTGAAATACATTTTAAATATATTAACAAAGCCATAACAATTCACCTGAATCAAATTTTGTATTATATGTATTATGCATAATAATCATTCAATAAAAAAGAACAGCTGTTATTGAAAGTAATAGTAGTAAGAAAGTAGATTTCTCATTTTATCGACCATCGATAATTATTTCTATCTATGTATTTTTACTATATCTGTCAGTGTAAGTTGTTATTAAAGATATTATATCTTTGGTTGTTATGACTGACTTTCTCATTACATGGCGTAAAATGAAATGTATTTCGGTAATTTTTCTACATTTCTAATCCAGTCACAGATGTTCTTCTTTATCATGATATGCGTCCTATATTTCGGCCGATATTATTGTATCTAATATATTCTAGTAGATTAGATTATATGAATAACAAAATAGGCTCAGTTCGTGGTGCAACCGCAGTGATATATTATAAAGTACAATTAATGTATTTTTGTGTCTGATTAACTCTCTAAATGCTTAAAGTTGAGAAAATATAAAGTAAAAATTAACTGAATGTTTCAATGAAAGTAACAGTTCCATGCTTCTTATTTTGTGAAATGATTGATTAATTATTTTTTGAAGTATTTGTGACGTTCTAAAATGACTATATATGAATTAAATTTTCGAAATGATATGCACATATATTTTAACTTTTTTTAAGTTATTTTTAAAGGTTATTATTAAAATAAATGTCTAGAAATGCAATTTTAAACAAATAAACATATATACATAATGTGAAAATTCAAATTAAAAAATATATATAAAGTGACAATTATTTGAATGTTTCAATGAAAATGATAGATTAATGCTTAAATGAGTAGCTGCATTTAATTTTCAAAATTATATCTAAATATTATGTTTTAATTTTTCGATAATTAGTATAAAAAGTTATTAATAATTCAAATTTTCATAAATGAAATTTCAAATTAAAATATAGAAAGAAAAAATTACTTGAATCTTGGACTTTCCTTTTCGGCATGAAAGTGTTAGGTGGCGGTGATTGTGTGGTGCAGATTTTAGCGAATTTAAAGTGGAATTTGAGGTGACTGGATGGCAGAAGTGTGTTTGAGGGTTTTGGTTATGTGAGATTGTCTCTAAAATATAATAGAAGTGAAGAGGTTGGTGATAATTTGTGAGCTTGAGACTGTTTTGGGTGGGCTGGGAGGTTAGTTTGCTTGGCGTGAGAAGCAGGGTGGGGAAACAAGTGCAGCCGAGTGACGGCGACAAGGAGGGTAAGGTAGAGAAAAGCACAGAAGAAGGTACGGTAGCAGGGTGGGGTAACGCAGCACAGACAGATTTAACGAAAGTTACGTATTGGGTTATGGACAGAGGTTACATCGAATCGGCTTGATGGGTAACTGGGACAGCGATAGCAAAGAAAAAAGGGATTCGGACGAGGAAGTATTCTATACGCCGAAACTTGAGACAAAAAAGAGAGGACAGTACAGAAAAACGGTAGAAAGGGAAAGATTGAGAGCGGGGAGTTTTGGTTCAATAGAGCCATTCGTGAATAGGAAGAGGGATAGGGCAGAGAGAGGATGTAGTGAAGATAAAGTAGAAGCAGGATCCACCCTGAAAAATCCGAAAATGTACAGAACACCACCGGGAACAGAGCAATATTGTGGTGGGGGGGGGGGGGGGGAAGAGGAAAGACGAAGAAAAAGTTGAACATAAAGGTCAAAAAGAAAATGTACAGTTACATGACATGCGTAAAATGATAATGGAAGTTATGCGGGTATATAAAGAAAGGCAGGAGAAAAGGGTATAGGAAATAAGGAAAGAAATTAGGCAGGAAATGGCAGAGCTTAGGAAAGAAATGAGGAAATGGGAAGAGGTTAGGGAAAAGCTACAGAAAAGCATGCAGGCGCTGGAGAAAATACTAGAAAAGAAGGAAGAGCCGAATAAAAAGTAGAGGAACTGGAAGGTAGACTAAAAAAAAAGAGCTCAAACCATGAGTTTAGAGTAGGGAAGAGTGGGAATAAGGAGAAGGAAAGGCTGAAAAAAATAAAATAAAGAATATAAAAGAAAGAGAGAGAAGATAGGAAAAAAAATCTTAAAGGGTCTAAGATTAGAGGGGAAGGAGCTGATGGAAGAAGTAGAAGAAGTACTAAAAAGGATTGATGCTAAGGTAGAGATAGAGGAAGTGCGAAGTGCAGGAAGGGAAGAGCAAAAAGGGGAGAGAAGGGTACTGGTGAAACTAAAAAAATGGGAACATAAGAGGGAAGTAATGACAAATAAGAGGATGTTATATGAAAACTCGGAGAGAAAAGAGGATGATTCGATATGGGTAATAAGGAATATGCAGTATAAGTTAAGGAAAATAACGGAAGAGGAAAGAAAAAAGGGAAGAACAACATGGGTTAAGTATGGGAGAATGTAGTTATAAGGTGCATGGTGGAATTGGGACGAGGACAGGGAAGAGTTAGTAAAAAATGAGGCATCGGGAAACTAGGAGAGAACGGATCGGGAGATAAAGATATAAAAAATAATAGGAAACAAAAATAAATGAGAAAGGAAAGTAGGGAAGATTGGAGGATATGCTACTGGAATATAGCAGGCTTAGAAAGAAGGGATAGGGAGTTTATGAAAAATTTGGCACAATGGGATGTAGTAGTAATGATGGAGACGTGGCTAGATGAAAAGGGATGGGAAAGAGTAAGGGGAAGATTACCAAGAAGTTACAAATGGCAAGTTCAAAATGCAAAGAGGAAGAATAAAAAAGGCAGAGCAATGGGAGAAATGGTTATGGGAGTAAGGAAAGAATGTATAACAGAGAAGAATAAAAAGGAGATGAAAGAATTCAAAAAGGGATTAATAGTAGAAGAGATAAATATGGGAGGAGAGAGGTGGAAGATAATGAGGGTCTATGTGAACGGAGATATGCAGGAGAAATCAGAGGAGATGAGAGAACTGATGGAAGAAAAGAAGCAACAGATTAGGCTTATAATAGGAGGAGATTTTAATGTAAGAGCAGGAGATAGAGGAGGAAGGGAATGGGGCGGAGAGCGAGGAAGGAAATCCAAAGACAAGATACTGAATGGGGAGGGAAAGAAATTGTTGAAGAGCCTAGGGGAGATGGGATGGTTTATCCTAAACGTAAGTATAGAGGGGGATGAGGAAGGGGAATATACACGTGCATGAGGAAAGAGGGAAACGGTAATTGATTATGTGGTAGTGGAAGACGGGGTAAGGGAAAAGGTTAAGAAACTAGAGGTAGGGACTATATAGATTCGGATCACTTTCCCTCAATAGTGACAATGAAAGCAATGTTCGTGGACTTGAAGGCGGCGTTTGACTCATTAGACCGAGGCGAGATAGAAAAAGTTATGGTGAAAAAGGGGATACGAGAGGGATTAATAAAGAGAGTATTGGAAATTAGTAGAGAGACAAAAAGCGGGGTAAAAGTAGGAGAGTGTGTAGTAGATAGTTTCTGGCTGGTGAGAAGAGTGAGGCAAGGGTGTCCTCTGAGCCCACTTTTATTTAATATATTAATATCCGGCTTGGAAGAAGAAATGAAGAAAAAGGGTGGGGAGGAGTTAGGATAGGGAATGAAACGATATATACACTGCAGTGCACTGGCATACGCGGACGATATGGTGTTGATGGCAGAGGATGAAGAAGGGATGGTGGGCTTAAGTACTGGATTAGAGAAATACTTAGATGGGAAAAAGTTAAATTTAAATGTAGCAAAGACAAAGATAATGGGGTTTAGAAAAGGAGAGGGAAGAAACGAAGAATGGGCGGGGAGATGGAAGGGAATAAAATTAGAAGAAGTTGAAGAGTTTGAGTATCTGGGATATACCTTGCAAACAAATGAAGATCATAGAGCTCATATAAGAAAAATAATTAAAAAAAAGCAGCAGGGGTAATGAAACAGATATGGGGAATAGGAAAAAGAAGGTTAAAAAAATTGGAGAAGGAGAATGTGGTTATTTGATGCGCTGGTATGGCCAGTATTAGGTAGTGAAGCAGAGATATGGGGATGGAAAGAAAGGAAAGAGATTGAGAGTTTACAAGAAGGGGATATAAGGTGGATGCTAGGTGTAGACTGGAGGACGCCGGGATATATGGTGAGAAAAGAAGCGCAAAGTGAAACATTAAGTACTAGAGCAGGAAAGAGTGCATGAAATTTTGAGACGAAGCTGTGGGAGGGAAAGGGAAGAGTACCAAAGTATTTAGAAGATGGATGGGGAGAGAAAAGATGGACCAGAATAGCAAGGGTTAGATTGGGTAACGAGGTGAGGGCATGTATGTATTGGGAAAAGAAATAGAACAGGAAGTGCAGAATCTGTGAATGGGAAGAGGAAACATGGGAGGATGTATGGAAAGGATGTAGGAGAGGAATGGAAGATGAAGGAAGCTGGCAAGAGAATGTGGTAAAGATTCTAGGGCAGGATGGTTTGGGGTAAGAGCGGATGAAGGAGTTATAGGGTGCTAGGGGAACGAATGAGAAAGAATGAAAGAATGGATGCAAAAAAATGGTAAAATCGAGGTACAAGAGAAGTGAAAGAAAAAGGAAACGGAAGTCGCTTAAATTAGAAGATTAAGTAGATTAAGATGCGTTTGCGTTATCGCTCTCTCTCTCTCTCTCTCTCTCTCTCCCTCTCTCTCTCTCTCTCTCTCTATATATATATATATATCTCTCGCTTGCACACTCGCTTTTTCGATCACTCATTCGCTTACACGTCCTAATTGCGCTTTCGTCAAAAAATAGAAATATGGATCTAGACATAAGACTTCCTGTAAATAGATGTAAATAACTGTAAAAAGTAAGGATAAGATTTTGTAAAATATGTAGATGCATGGATTGGAAGAAATGGAAGTCATGTAAACCCTCAGGGGACACATTATGAATAGAGAGAATTACTTGAATCTTTACATGATATGAATATTTTTGTGCTTTTTATGTTGTGAACAATTTAATTAATTATTAGTCGATTAATTTTGTTACGAATTTTTAATTGAATAAAGATTGAATTTTAATTGATTTTCAATTAAGTAACATAAATTGATTATTTACTTTAAGGTTATGTAATTGAATATGGGCTACTATTTTCATAATAAAAGTTTATTTTTTCTTTAAAATACCTCTTTTGCAATTATGTAATATTTTGAAATGTCTGCGATATTGTGAAATGACTATATCTGAATTCAATTTTCAAAATGATATGTACATATATTTTAATTCCTTTTTAATTAGTTTCATAGGTTATTAATACATTAAATGTATAGAAATAAAATTTCAAATTTAAATGAGAATATGATGTAAAAATTATTTGAACGTTTTAATGAAAATAATTGTGTAATGCTTTTTATTTTATGAACTGATTAATTAATTATTAAGTGATTCTATTAAAACTTACATTTTCTGCAAGTTGTTTAAAATGTTACGAGTAAATAAAAATTTTAGAAATGAAAGTAGAAATAAAAAAATGTAAATTGATTATTTACTTTAGAATTATGCAATGGAATATTGGCTTTAATTTGTATAATGAAAGTTAATTTATATTTAAAATACCTCTATTCCAATCATGTCAATGTTTGTGATGTTGTTAAATGATTATCTAATAAATCATATTTTCAGAAATAAAAGTGAAAATTTAAAAACATGTAAAGTAAAAATTATTTGAATGTTTGAATGAACAGAATTCAGTGTTCAAAATCATATCTTAATATTATGTTCAAATTTAATGTAATGTAAAAGTTACTTGAATTTTTAAATGAAAATAATTGTTTAATGCTTTCTATGTTGCCAACTGATTAATTATTCATTAACTTATTCTAATAGAACTTATATTTTCTGGAATTACCCTAGCGGACCGAATGAACGGAACGGATACGCTGCAGCGTATCCCTATAGTATCCACATCGTATCCTCTCCGTATCATGCAAGAAAAACTCATTAAAAAGGGAAGGTGAACATTTAGCTTGTTGAAATTCGGATTCTACGTGAAATTTTGCGTTAAAAGGTCACGCAGTAATTGCAATAGTTTTTCTTGCAACGATACAAACTTTAAAAAAATATAATACCTATCGACAACGTGGGCTAAAGGCGACTTCAAGCGTCCATAATCAAGCATCAATCATCGTTTAAGAAGTACTCCTTAAACGATTATGGCGCACGTTGTCGATAAGTATTATATTTTTTTTAAGTTTTTATCGTTGCAAGAAAAACTATTGCAATTACTCCGTGACCTTCTAACGCAAAATTTCACGTAGAATCAGAATTTCAACAAGTTAAATGTTCATCTTCCCTTTTTAATGAGTTTTTCTTGCACGATACGGAGTGGATACGATGTGGATACTATAGGGATACGCTGTAGCGTATCCGTTCCGTTCATTCGGTCCGCTAGGGTAGTCTAAAAGGTTATTAATAAATCAAATTTTCATAAATTAAAGTTAAAATTTAAAAAAAAAACATTGAGTAAAAATTATTTGAAGGTTTTAATGAAAATTATAGTTTAAAGCTTCTTATTTTGTGAAAAGATTAACTAATTATTAGCTGATTAATTTCTTTCACGATATTAAATTAAGTTAACATTAAAATTTAGTTTAAAAAAATTAAGTAACCTAAATTGATAATTTACTTTAAGGTTATATAATTGAATATTGGATATAATTTGTATAATAAAAGTTTATTTGTCTTTGAAATGCTTCTATCACAATTACGTAATTTCTGTCAATGCTTGTGATGTTGTGAAATGATTATTTGAATTTAAATTTCAAAATTGTATGTAAATATGTTTTAATTTTTTTTTCTACATTGGTATAAAAGGTTGAGAATATATCAAATTTTTTGAAATGAAAGTAGAAATTAAAAAAAAATGTAAAGCTAAAATTAATTGTTTTTTCGAATAAAAATTATAGATTAATGCTTAAAAGAGTATCTGAATTCAATTTTCAAACGTATATATAAATATGTTTCATTTTTTTTTTTAAATTAGTATAAAAAGTTGTTAACAATTCAAATTTGCCAAAATGAAATTTCAAGTTAAAAAAAATGCGCGCGCGTATAATGGTCTAGTTCAACTTGAAACAGTAATCAGAAGCACTTTAGAGAAACGCCTCCGCTTATCAGAATTTCTCTTCCATTACGGTGTTAAAAGTATTATCTATTTTATACTTTCTCCCTTTTTGAAACTTTTGCCGCGATTAGAATAATCGACGTCAATATTTCATCGACGATATTTCTGTCAACGTAAATACAGCCTCTCTTTTCTAAAGTACCACTATAATTCTCTCGCATCGTACAATGTTTTTGTCGTGCCGCAATCTCTACGTTGTACTCTCTGCACCAGTTGGCGAAACAAACGCTGGAATAATGCAAAACTAAAAATACTGGCTCTTTCATTCGTAAGCAGGATTTCATCTGGGAATTTTTTTTTTACAACTTGACATAATTCCCGGCTCGATTCGCATCGATGGATTCTTAATGACCTTCTTTATTATTTCATTTATTCCTCATGATCGACTCTACAAATTAAACGTCAGTCACGAGCAGGGGGATGGCTCTCCCAGCCCTATGCCCACGAAGGAATAGTAAGGAGTGGTATCCCTGTAAGAAGGGAGTGGGACGAACAACGTCCAAGAATTCCTTAATGCTTGCCACGGCTGAAAACTTGGTCGCCGTATCGCGCACATGCGCACTGGCGGTTGCCATGTCAACGATGTCAACACGCGTCGAAAGTTTTGAACTTGTATTTTGAAAATTTCTTCACTGAAATTAACTTTATTCCTTACTTACGTAATCCATAAATCATTATAACAATTTTATTGTAGTACTTACACTTTCTAGTTCCTTTTCATATTTTAGA
>CAKNWT010249985.1:0-11139 GCA_932066315.1 Andricus coriarius | reverse complement strand
AATTTTTTGTTTGTAACTAATTACACTCCGCGCTCCCTTATACGACAAGCTCGGGACCGAGAACTTTCCCTTGTACGATGGCGCAAGGGGGACCCGTCTAGCCCCTTCCACTTAAACTCCGAACAATCTCACGTGGTCGCGCGCATGCTCGCTGAATTCCCGCGCAAGCTTTGGGCGGAAGAGTGGGGATGGTGGAGAACGACCGTCACGTCGTATAAGAGAGCGGCGACAGGTCGTATAACGGAGCAGTCGTATAGGAGAATGTCGTATAAGGGAGCGTGGAGTGTAAATAAAAAGAAAGAAAAATTAATATTTCAAATTTAAATTTTTAACCAATTTAACTATGTTGTTTTTGTATTCTTATCTAACTTTTAATTTTCATAAAATAAAAACATAAAACAAATTTAACCAAATTTTCTTGTTTTCAAATTTACAACAATAGATAACTTATATTAACATCTGATTTTTGAAATTATTAATTCTTTTCAAAGTGATGCATTTTTCACCTAATTCCTTACATTATTGTTAATTTTTTATTTACATTCAATCAATTATCAATCACCAGTATGTAATATTTCCAATTTTTAATGACTGTTAATAATGTTTAATTCTTTTTGCTTAATTTTTAGTTATTAGAATTTTATAGAAATTTTGGTACGTTTTATATTAATTGATGATACAGCATTATTGTTTCTGTCTTCGTCAAAGTTTCTGCTTCTCCTTTTCTCGTTGGTAAAAATGGAACAAAACGAAAGTTTTGTTTCCCATTTCTTTCACAATGTTTCTTGTAAAAATATAGTTCTTAAATAAAACTTCACATATTATTAAAAAATGTGAACATCAGTTTCTGATTAAAAATGAAAACAAAAATTGTAACTTAATGTGAAGAAAGGTAAATATGTTAATTCCATTTATTGACCTCACTTTTTCAATTTTTATTACACTTATTTCTATAATTAAAAGGTTTTTTATATCAATTTTTTTTCATTTTTTTTATAGAACGATGGGAAGAGCAGAATTCTGAAATTTATTGAGTATGTATTTCTAGTTTTTATTACCCTGATGAGGAAAACTATGGTTTTCGAAACGTTGAAATAAAGATTCTACAAACGAATTCTTTTTTGGTCTGAAGTATGTCAATTTTTCATTTGAAATTTACCTGGAATGCTAATTAGTGTATCCTGAAATATTTTGTAATCTATCAAATCCTTGGGAATGCCCTTGAACTTTTTTTCAAACTGACTAAATTCAATGAATTTTTGCATATTTTTAAATTGTTTTGAATTGACTCAAATTTTATTTGAATCCATTTGAGTTCTGTTGAATTAAGTTGAATTGATTTTCAGTCACAAAAATACTACTTATGAAAATGTTTACTATTACATTTATATTTAAAGATTGTTGCTGACTTTGAAACGTGATTACTCTTTCAAGAAGGGAGCGAGAAGTATTTTGACCTTTAGGAGAGAATATACTCAGCAAAAAGTTTTCAAACAAAATTCAAGAATATCTTGAATTTTATATCTCGACTTCAACTTGTGGCATGACCTCGAAAATTAATAGCAAACATCTCAAATTCATACCACTCAGTCTTTGAAGTCTTATTTTTAATTGAAGGCCATACAATGGCACAAGATATGAAAAACAATCAATAGACAAAAGTTTTTCACTAAAAATGATCTACAAATTTGTAATCGATTATTCTCTAAAATTTTTTTATGAGACCAATTAAATTTTTGGAGAAAAGACACAAGGTATTATTTAATGTTTAATAACAAAATTTATTGCCTAAATTAGATCTAAAAATTAGAATTTGACCTTTTTTTTCTCACAAGACACGTGATGAGAATGTGTTCGTTCAAGCCGAAGGAGCTTTAGCAAAAGAGGATTCACAATCACTAAATTTCAATTGTCGATGGTTTGACCTTTAATTTCAAAAGTCCTATCCGAAAATACTATGAAAAAGTTTTAAATATGGAAAAATAAGAAATAGAAGAGCTTAATAAAACGAAGCGATGATTTCACATTTTTAAATTTATTGGAACAATAAGATATTCCTATTAAGTAAATGTTAACGTGAGCTAGTCTCTTTCGATTTTTAAAATATTGCCTTTTGATTATTCAAACAAAGTTAAGAAAAATAAGAATTTTTTAGAATCTCTAAATTACAACGAACCAATGCGGGATCAATATGGATCAAAACATTGATTAATTCTACTTACTCAGGATCCCTCATACGATACTTTTTAATAGAGTTCTGCTTTCGAATTTAACTATTTTTTTCGGTTGAATATTTGATCTATTTTCCAGAGAAAATTGAAGTTATTTAGCAAACTTCCTAAAAATTATTTCCCTTGTATAAGGATGAAATTGAGTTTCTTGGAATAACAAATACTTGAAATAACTCACTGAAAAAAATTATTGATGCAACCAAAGACTTTATTTTGTTTTATTACTTACATTAAAATTCTGCTGGAAATTTGCATAGAAAAAGCCCATGGCCATAATTTCTACCACCTGACGTCTACAGCCTAATTTTTATTAGATGCGCTTGCATTCGCTAGGATGTTTAGAAAAAGGAGAGGAAAATTCCAGAAAACCTTTCCTGAGCGCAGCCGGTTACCAAAATTTAGTTCCTTTTAACCATCCTCTTAGGCTGACGATTGTTCAACGCCTGGAGAAGTCTAACATTCGACAAGTCTCCCTTAGCCAGCTTTATTTTCCTGAATGTATTTAACTAAAAAATTGCGAATACAAAATGATAGTAGTAAATTAAATTTCTCATTCATTTTCATACATATGCTCAAGAAATATAGATACTTACCAGACTGTTGGTAATAGAAATATCAGCATGATCTACGAACCTACTCACAGAATCCGAGCAACGTGCATAAACTCTAAAGAGTCTTCATAAACAATGTAATCTATTAATCATGGCTCCTGATTATCTAGAAAACTTGCTAAGCGAGTCGGGTGTATCACTGCTGTTGAATTTGGGGATTGATCCTTATGTAATAGGCTGGGGCGAAAAACCAACATTGTGCGTCCAGGAAACGCCTGGGTGCGGAAAAGTGGCCCAGTCCAATCCGAAACTCAGCGCACTTTGAAATTTTGAAATCGGATAATATCTTCAGTCTGTTCTTTGAGAGTGAAATTTCAAAATTTCACTAAAAAACACTAAGATTTAAGGTTTTGCGAAAATGGGCTTAAAATCAATACCGGTCCATTCCAAGTGTGACTTTACGATGAAAAGTCATCAGAAGGTACTGAGAGGTTCGTACCGTGTCGCCAAAGTCATTCCATGACAATCCTCATGGAGGGGGAAATGGCTCAAAATTGCGTATTTTCAAGTAAAACGCTTGAATACTTTTGCGGTCCCTGGGTCATGTCTGTCTACGAGCACACGTGCGACTGTGCCACCTGTACACTGAAGCTGACCCCCCCCCCCGTCTTCTTCACCCCTCCCACTGGTCGAGCGTTTTCGAGACTTGTCAGAACCTGTCAATGGCTCGTACTGTCGGCTCACGCCTAATATTCGTTCACTCGCAGGTGCTAGTCGACGTTGTCGTTATAGTTTCTTCTTCTCATTGTCTCGTCTCTGGTTCTTTTGGTGGTAGAGATTCTGGTTCTGTCTGCACTCCCGTCTTTGGTTTCTATGCCACAGCATGTCGAAATTCGTAAAGAGAGACTTAGTGCAGTGCCCCATATTTGGTCCTCCAGAAGATTTTGGACCGAAAGTTTTGCCAACGAGGGCTGACGTTCTGCGATGTTGTCTCAGAGCAGCGCATTAAGGAATGTCTCACAAATCTTCATAAAAAATACACTACGTTGAAAAATGTATTGAAGAGTAAAACAACTTCTCAAAGTAATAAGGATGAGGAAATCGCCGCCTTCAAAGAGTACTGCTCTGAATTATTTAACATAGCCGCTTGTAAGTGCGTTGACTTGTCTAGGTTCTGCTGTCGCAAGGAAAAGAAGTTTCCAACCATAGAGCATGCCTTCTATCTTGACCGGGGAGAGGGTGGGGAAAGCGTTCCTATTGCATCGGCCTCCACATCAACGGGCTGCGGCACATTTAAGCTCGTCTGTGCTCCTCGCTGCCAATCGAGCAGGTATGATTTCCCCGGATATTTCTCAAGAAGTACCTGAGTGTCTAGTCATAGATAAAAGTAAGATAAGGCACGAGAAAATTAAAGTAGGCTCCATGTTGAAGGAGGAATCACGCCACGAGTATTCTATTCGTGGCTTATACTTTGATAGTCGAAAAGATGAAACATTGACAGCCTCCGGATTTATTAAGGAGGAACACATATCTTTGGTGGCCGAACCAGGTTCTAAATACGTAGGCCATGTCGTCACACCATCGAGCCATGCCCAAGATGAGTGTGATTCTATTTATAATTACGTAACAACAGAACTCAATGGAGGTTCTGATGCAGTGGTAGTCGTGGGCTGTGACGGTACAAATACGAATACGGGCTGGAAGGGAGGAATTTTTTGTCTACTAGAGGAACGACTTGATCGTCCCTTGCAATGGGTTGTCTGTCTGTTACATTTGAATGAGCTACCGTTCAGAACTGAGATTGAACTGAGATTGAGCCCACTGATCTCAGCTTACATTAAAGGTATCTTTATGAGATGTCAGATGCTAAACGGTCCGGAGCGTGCTCTCCTGAGCTGGACTCCCGGTGGATAGGCCCCATCAACATGGCTCGCTGGCTAACAACTGCGAATAGAATTGTGAGATTATACATAAGAACAAAAAGACCCACAAAGAAACTGCAAGTATTATTTGAATACTTACTCACAGTATACGTACCTCAGTGGTTCCACATCAAACGGGATAACTCTATCGCTGATTTGAGTCGGCACCTATTCCAAGCAATAAAATTGTCAAGGTTTCTTCCTCTGAAGTACCAAAATGTGGTAAACACTTCCATTAAGACAAACGGCTTCTATGCCATGCCAGAAAATATACTTCTTGGAATGGTAACGGACCCTAGGCTTACCATTAGCTAAGACGCACTGACCAGTATCCTGGAAGCAAAACATATGCAACAGACGACTGTTAGATACAATATTGTGCCAAAAATTAATTTTGGAGCTAATGATTACACAGAAATGATTGATTGGGAACAGACAGATGTTTCACTTACCGTACCTCCAGTTTTAATTCCTATAACAGAGGATGAACTTACCTCTAAGCTATCTATGGCCGATGGCTTGGTATCAGACTGGGACTTTACATCTTTCCCTTGACACAGTGGCGGTGGAAAGAATTGTTAGACTGGTAACAGAGGCGTCCAGACACGGCATCGGTCCCGACGCTCGTGATCGACAGATACGCGCCACACTTCTTTCTCGAAAGACTGTCAACTTATTTGACACTAAGAAAGACTTTTTGGGTGTAATTAATAACTCTGAGACTTAAATAAGCACGTTCTACACATGGTTAGTTGGTTCGGTAGGGCATGGGTAGAACCCGATGTGCAGCCACCTCCAATTGGTACGGACCTCTAAGTACCCTCTGATGAATTTTCATCGTAAAGTCGCCCTTGGAAAGCATCGGTATCGATTTTAGGCCCATGTTAGAAAAACCTTAAAATTTAGTGTTTTTTAGTGAAATTTCGAGATTTCACCCACAAAGAACAGACTGAAGATATTATCCGATTTCAAAATTTGAAAGTGCGCTGAGTTTCGGATTGGACTGGGCCACTTTTCCGCACCCAGCCGTTTCCTGGACGCACAATGCTGGTTTTTCGCGCCAGCCTATTATGTAAGCCTTGTTCCAGGTTGTCAAGCTCATTTGCAGGATTTTTTTCAAATCCCGTCTGAAATTTTAAGGATGTATCAATAATAACATATAAGATTTGGCGTCAAGACAAATCCTGATGAAGAACTACACTGCTTTGTTTATCAATTATTAGGAAAAAAGTGAAATATGGAAAATCTGTCAAACGAAAATTCGTGGGGCTAAGCCGACAGCCCCCTGGGGCCTAGTCGACACTTGACTATAATGTATAATGATTTGATTAGTACAAATCAATTCTTTGTTCAACCGATGTTTATGAAATTTAAATTGTACATTTTTACGTCTTCGGGTCCATATAAATCAAAAATAAAAATTGAGCCAAAGAACATTTCAAAGTCAGAATCTATTTTTGTTAAAAACTCCATTCTCAATCCTTTACCTTTCGGTACAGTGCGTACCTTTTTTTAAAGGTTTCACAAACTAAAATAAGAACCTTTTAAAATTAGTGATAAACAAAGAAAAAGAAATATTGGTATGGAAATATCTATCAACCTCCATATTGAGTTTGAAGGTTTGTTTTTCTGTTGACCACTGGGGTTAATAATAGTAATCCATAATTATTTTGCGACGTTTCGTCAACTTGGTTTGCTGACCTCTTCAGGCTTATAGGTTTAACTTAAAAATCAAGTTGGTCATTAAAAAATATAAGGTTGAAAAAGAATTCAACTAGTCTGTTATTAAAATTGACGCTTACACGTCGTCTGTGAAGTAATGACGGCCGGTTGTTTGGCTTAATTTTTATTTTGAATTAATGTAGTCCGTAACACATAAAAATATACAATTTAAAACTCACTTGACCATATTGCTTAAAGAAAAAAAAGGACACACTTTTTAAATTTATTATTGTAGCCAAATAAATTCTCCGTCCAGGAATACCTAATACGTTGTCAAACAAAATTTTTTTTACATTCTCATCCTATAATGGGATTGTTTTCATGAAATCTTCACGTTTTGAGACCCCCTGAGTCCGAAAAAACGAATTTGCATTTTATGAGGGTGTCTGTCTGTATGTATGTCTGTATATCTGTCTGTATCCTGTAGGCATCATGACGCACTCGGTGTTGACATAGCCTCATGCTTCAACTTTGTAATTGGCATGCGAAAAACCTTGAAAATCATCGGAAAATCGAAGTGTAACAACAAATTCATTCACAGCTTCTTTAATCTTCAGCTTCATATGATCCTAATCTAAAAATAAGATGACCTTGATTATAGTGGACGATGATATACAAAAGAAAAACACAATTTTCCACAAGCGTCGGAAAACATTTTTGACCCCCGAAAACACTTTTTATGTCGTAAAATGTGCCATGTCATCCAGAGTCACGAAACTCTGTCGATAAAGTTAGGAAATTAGGCTATGCATTACCATAACTCCCTTACTCTTTGATAAAATGTATTAATATTATAGGTCAATCGATTCGTCTCGAACCCTTCGAATTTTGCCAATACATTTGCAACCGTTTTCAAGTTATCGTTTTCACAAAAAAGTATGACATCCACCCACACAAACATCCAGGTTTAATTAAATTAATTTATAAATATAATGTTGAAGATGGTAAATGACATACTTCAGACAAAAAAGGTCTTTTTTGGTCAAATGTTTTGTCTGAAGTATGTCATTTACCATCTTTAACATTATATTTATAAATTATATCACTCAGACAAATAACATCGCTTCCCAACATCTTTTCTAATTTAAATTAAATTTATGTAAGGAAATAACTCTGAATGCTTATAAACTATTGAAATAAATAAACTAAATTGGAAACAATTATTAACTAATAGTCAATTAAATTCAAATTGTAATTTAAAAATATTAAATCAAGGGAATCAAAGATGTCTCTGAGTTACGTTATGACAGTCAGCATTTTTTAGAAGTCAGCGATTCCTAATATACCTTCGTTCCATGGTTCCTAACCAAATTATAGCTTGAGAACGAACATCCAATCAAACTTGACAATGCTTGCAAAAATACACTACCTCACCTATGCATTTGTACCATAGAGTATGTCACATTCAAAATTCTCATCGCAGATCTTTACTACTTCTTGCACCGACAAAAAGTACTACGAAATCCGAAAAAAAAACATAGTTTCTCATGCCCATCGGCCCTCGACGCGTAACTAAGCTGGGCCGCGACTTTCTTAGTAATGAAAGTCAGACATTGGCCAGGAACAACGTTTTCAAACAGTGGTCCGATCCAACATCTTATTTCTGATTACATATCAATGGACTTCGCTCTTCAAACTGCAACAACGGACATGTGTTTCTACCAAATTCAGCTGAACCGTAACGGCATCGAATGTGGGCATGATCGGACCTAATTTAGCAAAATTGACTCACACAGGCATGGACATATGGACGAACGCATGACACTTTTGGATCTATAGTCGACGGAAGACAGCGCGCAAATTCAAGTGAAATAACGGCTCACAGACGTGTAGTCTGTGAAATGAAACAAAATGGATTTCGTTTTCTTGAATCCCTTCAAATTTTACTAACTATTTTCTATTTCATTTCCTTTTAATTTGAACACATTAAAATCAAGACTAGAGTCAGTGCGAGAGTTATTAAAAAGAAAACCCTTTTTATCGTTGATATTCAATGGTAATAGGGCAGCCGAAAAAGGGGACATTTTCAGAATTAACAATTCAAATGAAAACTCGAAGAAAAAAATACAATGTTGTTTTTATTTTTCAATTCAACTTTGAATCAATTTAAGGTTACAAGGATTATTATGTTTTATTTTACAATTTTCTTATTGAATTATGATAAACGGTTTGCAGTCAATCGCGATTTTCAACAACTTTCATGTAGAGGTGTGGAAATATCGGGTAATATCTGCTTAAATGACATTCTCTCATTTTATCTCAATTAGATGTTGATAACACAATATATTATTGGTTTTGCGTGGGTAAAAATATACTATTTTTTACAACCAATCGACTTTCTTCATCGGCGGAAAAAAGGTCTCTTCCAAACTGGAATTTCTGGTTCTAATTTGTCTCAGGAATAAGCAGAATATAGCCAAGTTGGTCAAGTGCAAATTCTCGTACTTTATGAGAAGAAGGCCTGCCTGGAGGAAACCTGCAACTGTTATGAAGAGGAGGCTACGGTGGGGAAGTCCGGGCAGGTCAATGTTGTCTGGCATAAAAAGAAGAATCAAGATTACGTTCGCCTTTGGGATTCCATTCAAACTGTAGTGAATCGTAATTTGCAAAAGCTTTAACAAAACTTTTTGGGAAGATTGGGTGATTTTTGTCTACTGGACAAGACCTTATTTCATCTGAAGTCAAATTGTCAACTACGCCGCTTGTCATATTTATTTTTATTCGAGAATTGTTTTTATCTGTCCTATAGATTCCATGAAGTCTCCCACTATAATCCAATATTGCAAAAATGTCACCACTGGGTGTTGATAATACAATATATTCTTGGTTTGGCATAAGCACATAGCTCGTATGATCTATTCGCATTTGAATCGGTTCATAGGCAGCAAAAACGTATCTCCGAAACTCAAATCGCTGGTTCTGATTTGTGCAAGGAATAAGCCGAACATAGCCAAGTTGTTCTATTGCACATCCAAGTACTTCAACAGAACGAGGCCTGCCGGGACAGGACATGGCCCCGGCCCGAAGAGGAGGCTCCTCAGGTGAATTTCGGTCAGGTAAATGTTGTCTGTCAGAAGAAGAAGAACCAGGGTTACGTTCGGTATTTGGATTCCAATCGATCTGTAGTGAATCGCAATTAGCTGAAGTTTTAATGAAACTTTGGGGGAATATTGGATGAGTTTTGCCTAATGGACAATCTCGCAATTCCTCTGGGGTCAAACTATGAATTGCGCCGCTCATCATATTTATTTTAATTCTCGCATGTGATTTATGTGTCGTAAATAATCCACGAAGATTCCTCTTATACGTTAATATTGCAAAAATGTCACCATTGGATGCTGATACTACAATATGTTCTTGGTTTGGCACGGTAATATAGCTCGTTTTTCCCTTTCGCAACCTAATTGGTTTGCCAGCAGGAAAAACGTATCTTCGAAATCCGAATCGTAGGTTCTGATTTCTGTAGGGAATGAGCCGAATATATCCAAGTTGTCGCAGTGCATATCCAAGCACTTTAGGAGAAGGCGGCGACTGGGCCCTCGCAAGAAGAGGAAGCGCTTCAAGAGCCTCAGGTATACGACGGGAAGGAGAAGAGCGACAGCGCACCGGGCGGGGAGTATCAAGAGAATCCTTGTTTGACTGGGAACTCAATTCTGCGAAAAGAAAGAGAGGTTTCATGTTTTTTGTCGAACTAATTCAAAAAAGAGTTCAAAACTTTATTTTTGTGTTTTGTATAAAATACTTTCAAATCATAAGACAAGGATTCTTTAAAAAAAATTTGTGCCACAGAACTGTCAGGTTGAAAATGATTAAGGCTCGCAGTGGTAGAATTTAACAACACAAGTTGTTTTCTTTTTATTTTTGGAATTTATTCTGAAATCGCTTCAGGTTGATATTTCGTATTCCAAGCAGATGGATGAAAGGTTTAATAGTGTATGGCAAGACCTACTTTTTTCTTTCTATTCCATTGAGGCTCCCCTTCGCATAAAGTGGATTATAAACGAACACCCTTTATTGATCTGTGATATCTCGATTGATAACATTAAAGCCCCTTTATCAAAATGTAAATGTAATAAAGCGCCGTGAAAAGTTTAAAAACAAAATTCAAGATTTTCTCAAATTTTTTACCTCAACTTCAACTTTTAGCACGACCTAGGAAAATTTGTTCAAAAACTTCAAGATTATACGACATTGAGCCTGAAATCTTAGCTTTAATTTGAGCTAAGAACACTTAAAAAATCTTCATGAGTACCCGACCTATGATTAAAAATGTTCAATCGTATCTGAGCTAAATTAATCACAATTGACACAATTACTGTACAATTGAGCTCAGATACGATTGAACATTTTTAATCATATGTCGGGTACCCATGAAGATTTTTTAATTTTTCTTGGCTTAAATTCAAGATAAGATTTCAGGCTCGATGTCCTATATTTTTGAGGTTTTTGAAAAAATTTCCCTAGGTCCTGCTAGAAGTTGAAGTCGAGGTAGAAAATTTGAAAAAATCTTGATTTTTGTTTTTAAACTTCTCACGTGCTGTATCATTTTCAGAACGTCAAAACAATATGTTGGGTGCCACTAGATGTGGAATTTCATAAGCTTTCCAACTGTTCATTAGAAAATGCCCTATCTTTTTTTTTCACCGAAATATCGTGGTTTGAAGTGAACAGTGATTTTTAATAGCGCTCACAAGAGTCGCGCGCACAATTTCC
>CAKNWT010249930.1:0-10046 GCA_932066315.1 Andricus coriarius | reverse complement strand
TGATCACATTTTTTCGAAAATTTTTATTTTTAACCCATAAAAAACACTTTTCTCAAACACGGCTCGGGGGATTTGACTCAAATTTTTTTTGCACACTATTTCTAAGCCCCTTAATCAATCCCAACCAAAAAATTGGATGTGCTATGACCTTGCATTTAAAGTTGGTTCAGGCACACCGTGCATTCCGAAGGGTACCTCTGCGGCAAACCTGGAAATTGAAAGCCTAAAGTTGTGACGTTGCAGATTCTCTGCAATTCACAAAGGCCATTACGAGTAAAAATTTGTTTAATAAATGCACTAGTATTTTCAACTGAAATACTAAATCTCGGCACTCCTTCATTTTCGTTATGATTTATGTATTCGTTCTTTTTTATTTATTGGTCATGTTTTATTTTATGTTTTATTATCGTTATGATTTGTTATTTTTAGTTTCATTTTTTTGTATCTCGTTTTTTTTTATTATGTTGGCTGATTATGTTAATTTTAAGTGCATAAGGTCCTTCTGATTTTCTTTTTGTAATTTCTTGATTCCGCGGTCCCGAGCGAAAGCCATGTAGGTTTAGGCCACCTCCACTGAAGATCGGTCAGGGTCCACTACGGTCTTACTTTCGTCACAACTCCGCAGGCAGGATCCCCACATAAATCCCGGGATATGTTATTATCTTTACCGCCAACCCATTCGCTTACTACTAGGGATGGAATGGAACCAGGCTGTTAAGGCAACCCCTTTTGACATCCGTGGCAGGAAATACAGATCTGCCACTAAAGGATAGGAGGGACAGCAACGATAGACCGGGGCACTTACCACCCCAAGTCCACAGAAGGGTAGGTTATTTCGCCTCAAATTGATTTTTTTTATTGACGTTCTGTTGACGTACATAAATTTATGGGCTTATATGGGTGATTGTCAAATTTTAGGCAAATTTTAGCACCTACATTGGCAATCACATTATTATTAGGAATTGAATATTTCATAACGGAAATCGTTCATATCACATCTAAAAATTTAAAATCCAAAAGGGGCAGTTTTAAAAATAAGAAATAATAATGAAATTCTTACATGAAATACGGAAAGTGGATTTGAGGTTGGGAGTTTGATGAAAGAGAGCAAGAGCTTTTAAAAAGTTCAAAAGCGAATACTGTAACGCATAACATTTAGGAAAAACGAAATATTTAACTATTGTTGTTTTTTAACTTCAAGAGAAGTTCTACTTTTTATTGAGACTAGCTACATATAAAATTTGAAACCAACAAAATTCATTAATTTGTCACAAATGTGAATAAAAATTACATAAAGTGTACAGTATATTATTAATAACAAATCTACCTACCTGTGCTGTAATATAAATTGTAACACGCACGCGCATATAAGCAGTCGTACACTCCTCTATTGTATACCGTACGGGAATGATGCGAGAAAATTGATGAAGTTTAGCCTCTTTTAATATTTATAAAAAAATAACAGATTTTAATCATAAAAAGTCACCTACTTATGAAAGGAAATACCGCTGAGCAAGTAACGGAATTGTTTTATAGAATCTTGTATTAAACGATAAGCTTAATATTTCTGTAGTTATTACTTAATTGTAAATACAATATTTTACTAGATAAAAAGACGTACGGTAATGATTTCTGAAATGAAAAAAATCGAGGGACAGACTTCAAGGTTTTTACAATATTATTTATTTGACTTGAAAAATGTGAATAAATTAAATTTATGTTCATCTAAAGTTTACAAACTTAATACGTTAAGCGTTTTTCAGGTTACTGGCAGAAAAAATGAGAAAAATAGTTTATCCTTGTGCAAAGTGAGGTTGGGACACCGTACGGTAATGACTTTTGGAATATTCTTTTATTGAATTAAAGTAAATCGGAACGCAAATAAAAAAAATAAATGATCATTTTGTAGAGGATGATAATAACTATTTATAAAATTAAAAAAAAAATCAGTACGAGTTTCTAAATTAATGTTATATTACTGGGACTTCCAGTTTGCCTCCAATTTGACAATTACCCATATGCCAATTTTGTGTTTTATATTTATCGGGAGCATTAACGAAGTCCACTACGCACCTGGAGTACGGAGGAGAGGGCTGCTCGTCCTCCATCTAGACACCGGGATACAGCCAGCCCTGAACGCCTGAAGGAAATATTCTCGCCACTCCCACCATGGTGGCTGGTAAGGACTGGTGAAAAGAAGAAGGACGATCGGAAGAACGAATGGAAAGTGGACCTCATCGGTTGTCTCTCTCCCGACCGTGCGAATCATAGAAAGTAGTTTCGCGAGCGCCAGCCTCCTTCCCCCTCATAAGCACGTGATTATCAGCTTCCTTACATACATTGGTACGCACGAGAGACGCTCTCTTTTGCCTTTGTAAACTTCGCGTTCCATATTAGAAGCGGCTTCCGGCATCCATTACTAAAGGTAGGACCACGTTTTCATAGTGATTTAGCCAAGTCGTTTCCATACTTCAATTTTATCGTACTTTTGTTCTCCTTGCCTGAATCACACTATCTATTATTTTTAGCATTCATAAACCTGATTAATGTAAGAGTAGGAGAATAAAGCTATCCAGAGTGCCGAAATGCCTTATTTTAATACAATTCATAGCGTGATTACCGACCCCATCCCCCTTAAATTCAGTGTATCGCGATGTCTAATTTATCGATTCTCGCTTACCCTCATTTTGAGGGTCGAAATGCTTAATTTTGATCCCCGATTTTGTAATTTAATTACCGATCCCCTCTCCACCCCCTTTTATTCTGAATAGCGAAATAACAGAAATTAAAATTATATTAGAACCTTTTTGTGTGTGCTTCGACCATTTCCCCCTTCTATTTCTCAGTGCCTAAATGCCTAAATAATAATCGCGTTTTATTTCAAAAATCACTCTTTATGTTAATCGTTGAAACCGCTTTTGGGGTTAGTGAGACCCTCCCCCCCTTGGTACCCCTTTTATTAGAACCCCCTTTTGCACTCATTTCTCGGAGTCCTCTTTCACGTTTTTTTTTATTTTAGAAAACCCCATCATGCTAATTTTTAAGAACCTCCTTCTGTTGCCAACTTTCAAAAACGCTTTTAATGTCTGTCTTTGAAGGCCTAAAGTTTTTTTTTGTGCTCGTTCAAGTGACTCTCCACCATGATCTATGCTTTGTTAACTTCTTTACTGATATTGAATAAATTGTTCTTAACTGTTCTGATTGGGAAATGTGAGCTTTTGTAATCACGTAGGGGCCGGCGCGCCCCCCCCATCAATGTTTAGTCTTGCCTGAGCTAGTAGTTTTGTAGGCCCTAATTTAGGTTTCATTTATTTTGATTACTGTTTATGTATAAGGATAACTTTCTCTCTTTTATTATTGACTATTTGTAAAAATTTGGCGAAGTAACGTTGAGTCAACTTATCTTCGGATTTCCGACTATCTTTTACTTTTCCTTTTATTCTTTATTTTTGGATTGGTGTTTGTTTTGAGTCTGGGTGAAGCCTTTTGTCAGAGTTTGTGAGACCTTATGTTTGTCCTGAAATGTTTAGCGTTGAATGAGTTTCTCGCTTTTTGGAATATAGATTCCGTATACCTTTATCTTTTCTCATTCGCTGTGGTCGAATGGACTTACCTTTGTTCCAAGAAAGGACTGGCGTTCAAACACTTATGTTTTATGTCATGTGGTCTATTTTATTTTATTTCTTTTGATTAGGGTCCTATATGTGTTAGTTAAAGAGACCACTAGATTTTATAAACTCCATTTTAAGTAGAAAAAAATAGCATCACAAAGTCACTCATGTACTTTAAATGGATGATCTTAAGATCTATGCTAAAAATCAAGAGAAACTACATATAGCTGTAGACATTGTCAAAGAGTATGCTCAAGAAATTGGCATTCCGGAAGACCGTGAGCTCGTCGACAGAAGCGCTATACGCAACCTTGGCGCTGGAGAGACCTATACATACCTGGGCGTGCCACAAAGCCCCATTCAGGACGTGACATCTATGAAGGATACTCTCCGATACAGATACAAATGTCTCATCGGACGGATTTCGTCTTCCGAACTGTCGGCGAGGAAGAAAGTATCTGCGACGAACATGCTCGCCGTCCCGGTAGTACTCTATTCGTTTGGAGTGGTGCCATGGACGAAGGACGAGCTCAGATCCCTGGATATCGGGTCCCGAAAGGTTATGCACATGAACAAATACATGCGCCTTGAATCTTCTATTCCGCGACTTTACATCTCACGCAGTCAAGGTGGTCGCGGAATACTAAATCTTGAATGCCTTCGCATAAGGATTATTCTGGTTACAGCATATATAGAGGCTGCTGAAACACTCGGCCTTGACATCAATATCAGGGATGAGCAAAGTGCATCGAATCTTATCCATCTCGAGTACTCACTCCTGAAGACCCGGATTAGGAAAGCACCCCCAAGTGGTCGTGCCGAGTCGGTATTTTCGGGCAATCCGACTGTAAAGTCGGCTAGTCTACAAAAAATGGTGGATAGTCGGCAACTTAAAGTCACTGCGACTCTAAACGATTGATACATGCATAAGCTTCTATAATGTTTACTTACGTTACGTAGATTAAAAGTAAAATATGTAAGAATGCCCACATTGCATATTGTAGGGGTTGAAGTAAGGGGTGAAGCTAAGCATGTTAAAAAAATCGATGACCTTTTGCAAGGAATATATAAAATTACTCAAATCTGTAGCTAAAAAAATTGTTTTGTACATTTTCCGAAAAATACTACATAGGTCTTTCCCCTAAAAAACAGAACAGAAGATATTAACGAATTTCAAATTTGTATTGAATTTTTTCGAATTTCAGAGAAACCGACTTTATAACTCTTCCTGATATACCATAACTGTTTTTAATATGCATATTAACAAATCAAGTAAATAAACTAATCATAATAAATATGTAATTAAATAGAATAATTTAATTATATAAATACGAGAAAAGCACATAAGTCGTCAGGACGTAAGCGAATCAAAAGAGGTCCAATGGGTTTCAAAAGAGGACGTGGAGAGCTAAGCAGGACTAAAGGAGGACTTAAATGGAATCATGCAGGGCTAAATTAGGGCCAAAATTTCGCCTCAGCACTTTATAACTAACTCGACTTAAACACACATATTTGTATTCTCAATTTTTAACTATTTTATTGATTCATTATGTATAATAATCAAGCTAGCAATGTTGACTATTTTGAAAGTTGCGCCTACTTGAATTGTCGAGTTATCAAACCTTCTTGAAATTATCGACTTATCGAATCTTGCTCTCGATTCTCGTCAGCTGATTGGCTGATTCTACTGTGACATACATTAGATGCCAATGGCTAACTGTATTGACCAATAAGGTTCAAGGACTACGCATGAAGTTAGCCGGAATGCATGTACTTTTTATAATAGGATTAAATACAATGGTACTCGTGCAGACATTTTGATAGGGCTCTAGTGGGGCCCCGACGAGTTTTCCCTATTTCTAGTCGGGCTCTAGTGAGGAAAAATAGTCGGGCCTTCATCTAGAACGTAACGCTATGGCCATAGGGGCCCTAATAGATTTCCTAGTAGGGTTCTAGTGGGGGTCGCCCGCCTACAACCCCATTAAAGAGAAAGGCCCCTACAGGACCCCTGTGTTTGATTTAAATTATTGGGGTAAATAATATTCTGCATTATCATTTAAATTACGATTATTTTATTAATTATTAAATATTATTTATTATTATTATTATTATTATTATTATTATTATATATTATATATATATATATATTATTATTAATTTATTATTATTGTCGATAGAGGTTCGGATCTTCCGTCCTCCTTCCCAGTCCTTGGCGTTGGGACGCACATTTTTTAATTCCGTAAGGGAGACTTTCTCATTAACATTTTGTCCCGTTGGATCTTTATGTGTACTGGAGATAGAAGCTGAAATAATATAGTACCTTTGTAATTTAGAGGTCATACAGCAATACATTTATAATTGAAAAATTATCATTAATCCTCACCAAGCATGCATGTGTACATCTTCATGTCCTTAAAAATTCGTTTGTCTCCACTGGCTTTCATTGCCACAAACTGAAGAGCAACGCTCTTTCTAAGAAACCTCTTTATTATATTCGTGATGCTCTTTCGTGTATTCCGTGCCGGATCATAATAAAGTGGAAGTGATGATGCCTGTAAAAGAAGTTTATTGCATATATTTAAATGCTTAAAATGTTAGTTTCATATCTTGTTCAAAGAAGTATACTTACAAATTCACGATGAAAATCTTCATCTAATAATTTTTGATCAAACTCTAAGAAGTCGTTCATTTCTTCGAACGGAATTTCGGAACCATACTCATCTGTAAATCCTTGAAACTGGAAAGAGGCATATTTTTCCATATCCAATGTACACACTTTTGCACCCAACGATCTTAGTTCTTTACTGATATCTTTTAAGAGGACTTGATTGGTGGCAACAACACTTAAAATTCAAGCTGCAACATAAATTTGAAAGTAAATGTTAACAATTTATTTTTCTAAATATTACTTGAGAATGTGTAATTGTTTTACAGTTTACCTAGTCGATCTTTCTCGCACATTTGTTTTTCCTGTGCCCCTGTTCTACCGCCTTTCAGTGCAGGCTTATCTAATCTGTTTTTCTCGCTGATCTGCTTTTCATAACAGTTTGTTGGATTATATTTTTGTGCAGAATTTGCAGGAACTCCTGAAGCTTAAGTTTTAATAGTTAGTTTAGTTTCAGTATATAGAGCTAGCGTATCGTGATTATTTAAATCAGGGGACAAATTTACTAGATGAAGGATATTTATAACAAAAATTAATTTAATAAATAATCATGGAAAGACGATACCTTTACCTGGCGTCCAAGTAGCTGGAGTATTGAAACACACATTGAATGGCTATCTAACATTTTATTGTTATTTGGATGTTCATATAATTAATGAAATTAACTTTAAAAAAATCCTAGAAATAATGATTATATGTTATATATTTAAAAAGGCTTTCAATTTAAGTTCATGTTTTTTTAAGGTGTCAAATGTAAACATTTTATTTTCATTTTGCAATTCGGCTGTGGAAAAAATTAAATAGCTAACTTTACCATTCAACATGCATAATTCAAACTCTGAACGGATTTTTTGTGGTATTTAGTAAATATTACAACGTAAAATAGCCGCCTTTACGATTTTACTCGCATAAGTTACCATTTTAAATAGTAAAAATGATTAAATTTTAAGAAAAATGTGTGTTCAGAGCTCAAATGAAACATGCTGAATGATAAATTTAGCTCTTTACTAAAAAAAAAAACAATTTTACATTAATTATGAGTAGGTAACTTCTTGTTTTTCGTGTCATTAATTACTTTTGATTATTTTTTTAATAACTATAAATTATTTTTCATGATTTTTTGAGATAATGATTACAGGTCTCGGACGCTGTCATCTTTTATTTAGTTGAAAATTCGTGTTTTTCCATTTTTCTCATCTGCTTCGGTTAAAAATGACATTTTTTGTTAAAAAATCAATTATTCTGTAGAAAATTTAATTGTTTGCTTGAAAATGTATGTATTTTGTTAAAAATTCATCTTTTTTGGTACGAAATCAATTTTTTGTTTACAAGATAAAATACTTGCTTAAAAGTTATTTATTTTTGGTCGAGGATTCAAGTATTTTGTTGAAAGTCCGTTTTTGTTTGTTAAATCCAAATGCTTTTTAGTTTAAATTGAAATTTTTTGTTAATATCAACTATTACATTTTGCATTAAAAAACAATATTTTTAGGTTGAAAATTCTACTACTTGGTTGAAAGTTGAAATACTTGATTAAAAGTTTAATTGAAGATTAATGTTTTTTGGTTAGAAATTAACTTTTTGAACTGAAAATTTAACTATTTTGTTAAACATTCACCTTATTGGTTAAAAATTAACTTTTTTGTAGAAAATTCATATTCTGGGCTTGAAAATTCAACTGGTTTGCAGCAAATTTGTCTTTTTTGCTTGAAAATGTAACACTTTAATAAAAAATTCAACTGTTTGGTACCAAATTATTGAACTATTTTGTCGGAAAATTCTTGTGTGTATTGAATATTAATACTTTTTAATGGAAATTTAACTACAAGATTTTTGGTTAAAAATGGATCTTTTCTACTTCAAGAATTCCAATATTTATTTAATTTGTTTCAAAATTTGCATCACATTTATTGGCCAATCTATTTAGTTGAAAATTTATGTAATTTGCTGAAAATTCAACTATTTGGTTAAAAATGTATGCACTTTTTGCAAAATTCGTCCTTTTGGTAAAAAAATAATCTCTTCTTTTTGATAAAATTTTTTTTTAACTTATAATTTAACTACTTTGTTAAACATTCAACTGATTGATTTTAAATTCACTTTTTTGTTGAAAAATCATATTCTCGGATTGTCAATTTAATGGTTTCGTAGAAAATTCATCTATTTCGCTTGAAAATTCAACACTTTAGCGTGAAATTTAACTACTTGGTACAAAATTAAAAAGATTTATAAATTTCTTTTTCACTCAAAATCATTTTATAAGCCGCTTAAAGACCCAAAAACGCGTTCAAAACTTATAACTCGTGTCTTGAAGGGTTGAACGAAAATTGAACTTAAAAAAATGACACTGAACCAGGTGAAGATTTCGTCCAAAATTCTTTTGAACGTCGGCAGTCAACAGAATACCTAGGCAGTCAGCGGACTACCTAAGTCTTCTAAATGCGTACGACAGATATATTGCAATTAAAATAAATTAATGAGAAAGAATTCCTTAAGAAATTAAGGAAATTTAATATTAAGATTTTTGAACTTAAAATGAGAGTCTTACCAGCTTTTGCTGAATTGTCGGCAGATGTCTGTTTTTTTACTTGTTTGGTGTCAGGCATCGCTTTTCGATTAAGTTTGCCATTACTATCCATAATTTTGCGACACCTTAACGTATTATCTTTCAGGATGTCCTCGAAGGAGTCTTCGGAGTCGCCATCGTCGGCATTGCTCCTGTCTTCGTTGAACGCAGAATGTTGTATTGGAATTAGTTCATCCAAATTCGGAACTTTTAAAATAGATTTTATTAATTCGGAAATTCCGTACTTTTTTGAACGAATTACTCGTGTAATTTCTTTAGATTTTACTTCCCCGCCATTATCGGTGTACACGTAGTTTTCTTTTTCTAACAATTTGAGCCTTTTGACAGCATGGTTATAAGTTGCTGAAACAGTAGCTCATATACGGTTTATTTTCATACTTGGTTAGATTGCAGAATAGGGGCGTCTCCCCTATTTTGGCTGGAATTTTTTTTTCGGCAACAAGCTATTAGAATCTTTAATTGAACGACAAATAAAGCGAATTGACAAGGCGAAAGTTTAAAATTACTGTTACTTTTGTTATTGCGATGTCTCAAATCTGGGTCTGTCATGATATCGGAATGATCATGTTATGATCGAGATTATTAACGGTATTTTTGTGACCAGTCAAAGGGGTGCCTTCCAACCCCCGCGAGACGTTGGAAAGGGGTAGGGTTTTTACAAATATTATTTTTGTGACTAGTAAGGGGTTTTTATTAATTATTTACAGTATCTCTGGCCGTACGGATGTTAAAAAGCACCTAAACAGTGAGTTAAATATGATCATTCCGATATCATGACAGACCCATATTTAAAAAATCGTAATAACAAAAGTAACAATAATTTTTAACTTTTGTCTAGTCAAATTGTTTCATTTATCCTTCAATTAAAGATTGTAATAGTTTGTTTGCCGGCAAAAAATTTTTTCCTGTCAAAACAGAGGTGACGCCCCTATTCTGAAATTGCACCTCATACTTCAAACAAACACTGACATATTATAATACTTTTCGATAAGCTTGTACTTTTATACAAAATAAAATTTTATATTTACCAGCGTGTCCTTTTAAAATGACAGGGTAGGTCGGCAAATCCTCTGGAGCTGGTAACTCAGATTTCACAATACTATTAAATAATGCCCAGCATTCTTCATCTTCATATGGCGGCGGCAGATATTTTGTCACAAGTTGACATAAGTTTTCATCGTAA
>CAKNWT010249900.1:0-19585 GCA_932066315.1 Andricus coriarius | reverse complement strand
TGTGGACGTAAGTTTACAATGGAAAGTATCGAAAACAAATTTTTTTTTCAAAATTTCCACCGAAAAAGAGTAGAGCCGTGAACTTTAGTGTCTCCTCTTTCATTTCTCAAACTTTGAGCGCGATATCTTATTTATTTTGGACGTAAATTTACAATGAAAAATTCAGGATTAGCTTGGTCACGTGACCCACTCGTTACATGGCCTTTATCTGCACTTCAACTATAACGTATGTGTGTGTGTGTGTGACTCTTCTCATATCTTTTCAAGTGAGATATCCTCGAAAATCTTTTCCAGCAAACGGCACAAAGTGGACATTTGAAGTATACATTTTAGTCTATAGATAACTGAACAAAGTTTTTTTTATAGAGATTTATGAAAAATACATTTTTATAACACATGCATGATTTCAGCCCTTTTCGATGCCTATGAAGCGGGGCTAAAGCTCTACTTTTTACTCCCTAGGGAGTAAAAAGTACTTTTTACTCCTGAACGGGACTGAAATGTGACGTCAGAGGTGAACAATGAAAATTATATGTCTATAAGCTCGCATTTTACTATTATCAGCCCATTCGCCGTAAAAACTGTGAGGAAATTTTGGTTGCAGATCACAGAATTTTGCGGTTATTTATGGAAAGTTACCATATATAACTGATCAAATTACCTTAAATTACCGAAAATTTTCATAAATTCCCGGAAATTTATGGAAATTTTCAAAAATGAATTTTGGGTAATTTACGGTATGTTACCATATTTACTTGTAAAATTACCATAAATTACCGAAAATTTATGGAAATGTTTTAAAATGAATTTTGGGTAATTTACCATATTTACCGGTAAAATTACCATAAATGACCAACATTTTTCATAAATTCCAGGAAATTTATGGACATTTTTAAAAATGAATATTGGGTAAATTATGGTAATTTACCCTATTTACCGGTAAAATTTCCATATATGACCGAAAATTTACATAAATTTTCGGGAATTTATGGAAATGTTTAAAAATTAATTTTGGGTAATTTATGGTAATTTACCACATTTGCCGGAAAATTACCATAAATGGCCGAAAATTTTCATAAATTTCCGGAAATTTATAAAAATTAAAAAAAAATAATATTGGGTAATTTATGGTTTTTTTCCATATTTACCGGTAAAATTTCCATAAATGATCGAAAATTTACGTAAATTTCCGGGAATTTATGGAAATAAAAAAAATGAATTACCGAAAATTCCCGACAATTTTTTTATTCAATTTTTGATAATTTGGAATAAGTTAACATAAAGTTCATACTTCTTTATTCAAAATTTAATATGGACTAAAATCACGACTGTATTTCGAGAAATGTCTGAAATCATTCATTTGTTATAAAAAATATCGTTTTCACCAAGGGGGAGAGGCACTTTTTCTCCCCCTAGGTGCATAATATACTATAGCGAGGGGTTACCCACTGTTTTAATCTGGTGTAGACTCTGCTATGTAATCCCATTTAATTTTGTGTAATCACTTGTAATATTTTGTAATCCATGTAATCTATATAATCCATTGTACACGGGGAAAAATTAGATTAAAAAATTTGATATTCAGTACAAGAATTGTTTAATGATTACCGAATTTCACGAATGGATGCAGGGGACACGAGAAGGAATGTGAAACGACAAACTAATCAATAAAAATTTGTACATCTCCTGCATAAAACCTTATCTTTTAATACTTTAATGTTATTGTATACACTTCGTACGTTACCACCTATAATTTCAGTGCATCAACCTTTGCACAAATGAAAAACTAAAGTCTCTCCTAAAAAGTGCGTTTTCTCAAAAAAGAATAGAATGCATAAATTACTATACTTTAATTTTAGTATCAATAATGGAAATCTATATACCGTGTCCCCCTTTCGGAAGGACTTATTAAATATATCTATGTATAATATATAAATAAATGTAAGTTTAGAAAATGAGAAGTGACTATATCGACCCGTCGACAGCCGCCGCTCTGTGTCCTTGTAAATTCTTTTTGACCGATAATTCTTTACTGTTGCGAGTATAATTAAAACCGATGTAAAGCTTGATTTCAATAACCCTAGTATTTTCTTCCTAGGGAATCTTAATGATTATATCTATGACTAAAAAAAGGCTTTCAGCAAAATATATAATTGCTTTCGAAAAATCTCCAATCATACAATTATTAACAGATCAGTTAATGATTAATGGTATGATTAGAGATTTTTATAAAATCAGAAATTATTATTTCGCTGAAAACCATTTTTAAATCATAGACATATATAAAAAATATAATAAACATATCTCGCAGCGTTTTCGAGAAAAACTGGAACTTTCTATTCTTGAAATTAAATAATAATACATCCCAGATACAAAATCCATAAGAACATTCTTGGTGTTCGCACTTTTTATTTTAAGTTACTTAAACCGAACAGTAAGTGGACTCATTTTTTTGTAATATTTGTAGTTTGTCTTTATAAATTTAAATAAAATTACGTCCAGAAAAAGACGACGGCATTAGCTGCGCGGTCAATCTCGACTCGGGAAGATTCACGGATGTCAAACTATTTCGAGTTTATAATATTTGTAATCATAAATGATATGTATTCAATAAATATATTCTTGAGTAGAAGTAAAAAATATATTTTGTCTTATGCGTGTATTACAATAAATTTGTAAAGGTATTAAATACATTAATACATAGTTACATTTCATTAAAATGAAAAATATGAAATAAAGCACTTACAGTATAAACTGTAATTGTATGTATGTATATCATTAAGCTATTTCCCTTTCGGCGAGCCTCTAGGGGTAAGCGTGACACTACCCGATTCGGGTAGTGTTTTTTAGGTGGATTTGTAGTAAATGGGCTCACCACACCCACGACCGCCAACAGCAACGCAGTAGTATCAGACGGTCACCCATCCAAGTACTAACCGCGCCCAACACTGCTTAACTTCAGTGATCTAACGGGAACTGGTGCTTCCAGCGTGGTATGGCCGTTGGTAATTAATTATTACTAATCAACCATTCGGTTTGAGAGCAGATAGTTTTTCTTATTCAATCATACGCTTAAAAAACTGTACATATTTTGCGCATAAAACATATCAGCAACTCTTTGCCAATGGATACAAAATATCAAGAAATAATAACTTAAATTACCTCCTCTTTAACTTCCGTCTTGATATCATCAATTTGTATTTCGCAACTGAAATTACTTATATCTAATGGATCATGAATTTCATTTTTCACCGCATTAAAGTAATTATTTTCACGAGGACACATGTTACTCTTAGCGAACTCCGAAGCCTGAGTATGAGCAATTTTGTGTAATATTAAAGTGCGTTCATACCTGAAGCTTTTTTTGCAAATATTGCACTCAAAATAGAGCTGCTTTTCGGGTGGGGCTTTTCTGATTTTTTTTTGTTGCGCTTCTTTGTGAGACTGCTCGTGGATCGTTAAAGAACCTTGCATTATATATCCTTTCTTGCAAACTTGACATTCAAAGGGTTTAATTCCTGGGTGGACTTGCATATGGTCCTTTAATTCTTTTAATCTGCGGAACTCTTCTGAGCAAATGCGACATTTAAAAGGTCGTTCATCGCACCTATGAGCAATTATGTGCCATTTCATATCATCACGATCGACGAACTTTTCCTTACAGATATCGCATTCAAAAAGTTCTCGTACAACATGCTCGCCCAAATGATCATTAAGCTCATATATCGTACACACTCTGTGTCCACAGATTTCACACCTGTAGAGTTTTCGGTGAGAGAGCATATGGGTTTTTAAATAACTCCCCACTGAATATCCTTTGTGGCAAACTGGACATTCGAACGGTTTGGCTCCCTCGTGAATTTCCATATGATCCCTTAACTCTCTCAATTTCATAAATTTTTTTGAACAAACTCGACACTTGTAAGGCACATCATCATTCTTACGAGCCATTGTGTGGAATCTCATATCACGATTGCCGAATTTCTCCATGAAAATATAGGACTTGAAAGGTTGCTGTCCAGTATAATCACACATCTGAATATAAATATATAGAGCTTTTTATCCAAATGTACCTTTATATAAATAGAGCCCCACAGAATCTTCGGAATAAACGCAGTTTTATGCTTCCGTGACTGAATGTGAAATTTCAAATCCCACTTTCTAGAGAATTTTTTGTTTGCTTGCGAACTTTACATTCGAAGAGTTTAACTCTGGCTTTCTTCGTTACTTCTTGATAGAAACTGAAAAAAGTTGAATTGAAAAGATGTAAATAATATTAATATGACTAATAAGAATTATAATATAGATTAGGGTGCCCAATCAAAATGTGAGTTTTCAAACTTTGCAAACGGTATCCCCTAAATTCCTTCCTTTTTGTAAAAAATACTATCATAATTTTTTTCATTTTTAAACCAACGTTGAATGTAAACGAATTTAGAGTGAAGTCAAGACAATTCAAGTAAAATTCAAATTAATTGGAAAAACTCCAATAATAAAATCCACTAACTTCAGTACAATGGAAGTGAATTTAGAATAATTCAAGGGAATTCAAAAGACTTTCATGAAATTCATAAGATTTTTAGTGAAATTCACGAAATTGAAAGGAACAAAAAAATTCCCTTCAATTGTATAACATGGGAGTGAACAAAATTCAGGTCAAATTCAACAGAATTTAAGTGAGCTGAAAAAAAATAATTTAAACAAAATTCGAGTAATTTAGAAAAATATAATGAAAATTCTAATAAGTCGACGAAAGACATAAAAATCCAAGCTGAATTAAACAAAATTGAAATGAATTGAGAACAATTCAAAAATTTTACCAAAATTCATTGAATTCATTAAGTTTGTAGTGAATTTAGAAGAATTCAAAAGAAATTGATAAAATGCCTGAGGATTCAAGGTGAGTTAAAAAACTTCAGGGTAAAGTAAACAAAAAAATAAAACACAAACAAAAAGAATCCAGTGAATTAAGTAGAATTCAGTGAACTTAAAAGAATTCATGCGAATTCCAAAGTATGCAAAGGAATTTAAAACACTGCAGGATACATTAGTAAGAATTCAGGATGAGTTCCAAATAAATTGAAACGAATTGCAAAAAATCCAAAATAATTAATTGATTTCAGTAAAACTGGAGTTGAATCAGAGTGATTGTAACCAAAATGTTAAAATCCAAAATATTCCATTCAATTCAGATAAATGCGAGTGAATAGAAATCTGATAAAATTCACAAGAATTCTAAGTTAACTTAAAAGTCTTCAGGGTGAATAAAAACATTGAAACTCCCCAAAAAAATCTATTTCATTCAATTGATTTCTAGGGAATTCCAAAAAATTCACCGTGAATTCAAAAGAATTTAAAGAAATTTAATCGAATTTAAAGATAAATAAAGTGATATTTTCATTCAAAAAGTGACTATAGTGACTTTATCTTAAAAAAGTGATAACATTAGTGATACAAACTTACATACTTTTGAAGTAAATGATAGCTAAATATACATTTTTTGAACCTTAAGAAATGTGCACTTTCAAAATCCACAAATTTGTTGTCGCTCGGTATAAATATTTTAAATTTATTCATTATGGAGAATATTTTTATATATTTTAGAAAAAATCATGTGCGTATTATTTCAGGACAAAATATTAGGTGACCATTTCAGACCATTAATTGTAATGGAATTACTCGTTTTCGCATTTTAAGTCCGATAATATCTCCATATTTTGTTTAATAAAATTCAAGTTTTATTCCTCAATAAATAACAAATCATTTCTAGGAGTGAAAGAATTTTTTAGTTCTAAATTTGTATTTTTTTTAAATCGAAAATTAAGAAAACTTATTTTTGGACTCATAAAGGCCTAGCGGAACCCCTAAAAAATTTTTTTTTTAAATTGATACTGTTTTACCAAAAGGAAGAAAATGGGGGGAGCCAATATGTCCCCTGAATTTTTTGTCGTTATTGCATGATTTGGAATACAACCACTATTATATTTTTAGTGAAATACATCACTCTGACTTTTACAGCATTAAAAAAAATGCAGGGTTGTCGGAAACCTATTTTTGCAAAAAAATGCTTATTTTATTTTAATTTCCGCAGTTAATCAATTATTTTTTTCTTTGGCATTCAATGTTTTTTCTGAGTAAAAAAATACATTAACAGCGGCAATTAAAATAAAATAAGAAATGTTTTGCAAAAATGGGCTCAGATCCTAAATATATATTTTTAAGTTCTGTCAACGTGGTAATGTATTTCACTAAAAATAAAATAATGTTTGTATTCCAAAGTAAAATAGTCCATAAAGAACAATTAAAATAAAATAAGCAAATATTTGAAAAAATAGGCTTGAGAGACCCCTGAATACATTTGTTAAGTTCTTTTAAAATTCAGGGGATATTTTGTCACCGAAAGGATCAATTTGTGGGGGAGCTATTTAAGACAAAATAAAACCTTTTTTGAACAACCTTAATAAGCACAGAGAAAGGACTATTTTTGCATATTAGAATCTTGTATGTCTTGCATGAGGCCTTTTTTATATACACGTTAAATTGTAATTACTAAACTTAGAAAACCATTCCACATTTTTAAACAAATAAAAAAATCTGCGGTGAAAATAACAGTAGTCACATTAAATAGAAAATTATTTAAGAATGCGCAGAAATTTTATTTTTTTATTTCGTAGGAAATGCTTGTCAATTTTAGCTCAAACTCATCATGAGGGTGGTTCTTCTTTATACCTTGTGGAACTGTTTATAGAATTTCTCTGCCTTCACCCCCAGTTTTGTTCGAATGACAAAAAAAATGTTTCCTACAAATTTGAGCGAAATCGATTAATATTTAGGGGTTGCGCAAGGACTATGATGTTTTCCATTGATTCAACATGGGAAAAAGTCAGCTTTTTGTAAATCTAATATTTAAACGGGATAAGATGTTAAAAATAATTCCGTCTTTCAGTATATTGTTCGGAATTCATCAGAGAATAAGAATCAACCCTAAATTTTGAGGCTGATGACTTTAAGCCCCTCTTATGAGTCACCAAAGAAAACCCCATAAGTGACACATTTGATTTACGTAATATTTCGGTATATTAACGCTTTTTGAAAGTTTTTTTCATAAATAATCATTAATTGGTAACGTAAGGTTAGCCAGTCAGTTTTAAACTAATTTTCAATTGTTTCAACAATTTTTTTTATTTTTTAAATTTGTCTTTTTTTCTGGTAAGTCGCGAAATGAACGCATTTTCTAGATGTTATGAGTACTTTAATCAATGATAAAAATAAAATAATTTTTTTGAATAATTTTACAATTATTTAAATAATACGTGTTTGTTCAAGTATATAGTTTACAGGGATCACAGCGCAAAATGAGCTCAAAAAAAGGGAAATAGGGTGATTTTCTCACGAAAAATAGGGAAATAGGGGAAAGATTAAACATTCGTTTTTATATCTGGAATAGAACAAACAATATTTTTATAAGAAATTTTTTATTTTTGAATAACTTTCAATGATATTTCAATGATTTCTGCGATTAAATAATTTATTTTTAAAAATTGGATATACTCAGGTCATTGGAAATCCATTCACAGTGATATGAAAGAGTCTGAGGAAAAATAGAATTACTTAAATACAAAATTTGTATATGTTTAACATAGTTCTCACAAATATTTATTCCCAATATTTGTCATTTCTTCCTTACTATAATTAATACTTTCAATGTAAATTTAAAACTACACTCTTCAGTAGAGCGAAGTAAAAATGCTCAAATTAATCGAATCGTTTGAGCTGAGGGATAACAATTTGTAGTCCGACATCCGAAACAAGTAAAGAAACCAAATTTGAAATCGGATAATATCTTCTGTTCCCACTTTTAAAATTACAATATTTAAAATTTTGGAAATTGAAAAAAGATTTTGCCTCATTCAAAATTTGTTGAAATGTACAGAAACATGTTTTTTGGATTGATTCGAACCTGAAATTTCTTCAGCATGAACCAAAGAAACATGTTATTATTTTTTATTCATGGGAAAAATTTTTTTTCGTGGTGTATATAACGTCCCGAAATCGCAAAAAAAAATATGAAATCCCAAAAATCTTAAATAGCGACAAAAGTTTTTTTCCGAAAAAGCAAAATTATTTTTTCTTTGGTTCAAGCTGAATAAATTTCTGGTTCGACATATTCAAATTTTTTTAAAATGTGTGCATATGACTCAATCAACAAAAAAAACCTGTTTTTGCACATTTTCAAACAAAAATATTACTGCGAAAAAAGTTTATTTTTTAATTTCGTATTTTTCTTTTTATTACTGTTCACTAGTAAAAGCTGTAAATATAATAAAGTGTCATAATTTTTGAACCAATAGGAAATATTTTGAATTTGGAATCCTCAGTGCTCTTAAACTCAAATTAAAAATTGCTCAAGTTAGAACATTAACATTGCAGTTGATGAATTTGGAATAGTCCATTTTTTAATTAGGTAGTGTTCAACTTCTAATACTTACTCAAAAAGTACTGCATATTTTGTAATTTTATTGGTACATTATTTATTCAAAAATAATGTATTCAAGTGCTATAATTGCTTTAATTATTATTCAAGAATGGGTACACTTAATAATTTCAGAGATTTTTCCTAAGTATGAATGATTTTGAAGAAAGAAAGTCAAGTTTTCAATTCTAAGTCTTCCAAATTGAAGAAACTTCGAAAGTAAATCATTAAAATCACAGAATTTTTAATAGTTAATTTTTTAAATTAAAAACTCTTCAGTTTAAAAATATGTAAATAAAAATTATTAAATTTGAACGATTTTGAAGAAACAAAGTCAAGTTTTCAATTTTAAGTCTTCCAAATTGAAGAAACTTCGAAAGTAAATCATTAAAATGACAGAATTTTTAATTGTAAATTTTCAAAATTAAAAACACTTGAATTTAAAAATGTGTAAATAAAAATTATTAAATTTGAATGATTTTGAAGATCCAAAGTCAAGTTTTCAATTTTAAATCTTGCAAATTTACGACATTTCGAGTGCAAATCATCAAAATTACTAATTTTTTTATTGGTAATTCAAAAAATTAAGAACTTTTCCAGTTTGAAGATGCATAAATAAAAATTCTTAAATTTGGGTGATTTTGAAGATCAAAAGTCAAGTTTTTAATTTCAAATCTTCCAAATTCAAGAAATTTCGACGGTAAATCATTAAGATTACAGAATTTTCAGTTGTAAACTTTCAAAATTAAAAATCCTTCAATTTTACAAATGAATAAATAAAAATTCTTGAATTTTGATGATTTTGAAGATCAAATGTAAAGTTTTTAATTCTAAATCGTCCAAATTGAAGAAATTTCGAATGGAAATCATCAAAATGACTAATATTTTATTGTATATTCAAAAAATTTGAAACTCTTATTTTAAAGATATCACGAGATCAAATATTGTATTTTCAAATATCGTATATGCAATGAGAAAAGGGAAAAAAGGGGAAGTTTTTTGAGAATAGGGAAAAAAAGGGGAATTTCATGAAAAAAGGGGAAACTAAGAAAAAAAAGGGGAAGACTGTGCACCCTGAGTTTACCTGAAAAAAGCAATAAAAGAAACATTTTATCTCACCAAATTTTCGACACATTTTAATATTTTCAAGTACTATTTTTTCGAAGAATAATTGTAAATGTTTAAACAAATTGAAATTAATTAAAAAATTATATCATTGTTACAATTGATTATAGAATTCATAACGTCTGGGTCATGCGTTAATTTCGCGATTTACCAGAAAAAACAAATGTTTAAACAAATTGAAAATGTTTAAACAATTTAAAATTAGGTAACAAATAACTGGGTATTCTTCAATGATCGATTAATAATTATTTATGAAAAGCATAGCTTTCAAATAGCGTCAATAAACTGGAACATTAAGATGAAATTCAAATTTGTCACTTATGGAGTTTTCTTTGGGAACCCATAAGAGTGGCTTAAAGTGATTCACCCTCAAAATTTATTATTGATTCTTATTCTCCGACGAATTCTAAACAATATACTGAAATACCGAATTATTTGTAACATATCGCGTTCAAATATATTAGGTTTACAAAAAGCTGACTTTTTCCCATGTTAAATCAATGGAAAACTTCATGGTCTGTGCACGATTCCCAAATATTAACCGATTGGGTTCAAATTTTTAGATTTTTTGGTGCATTCGAACAAAAATTGGGCGGGAGAGCAAAGAAATTCGAAAAGTGAAAAACAAAGGCCACCCTACTCATCATTGTATTAAAATATGCCGGCTAATCCGAATTTTGAGGTTAAACGAGAGCAGAAAGATAATATTGCTTTACTTTTGTGATTTCTTAATTATTTACATTGAAATGATTCAAAATTCAATCTCTAAACTACTCTAAACTTGATATTTTGTATTTCTCTTCATTTTATATTCCAAAACTTCTTTTTGCGATAAAATAAAAATTGCTCTCTGGATATGAAATCATAAATTCGTAAAATTGATAAAAATACAAAAATTATAAACAAGGTAATAAACGGGCTTCTTGTGACTTGTAAATAAATTACATTCTATATATCTAGAATTTACACAAATGTAAACACGATCGCCCATAACAACAGCGATAAGAAAACCGCATCATTCGCCGCAAACCGCATACCAATATTTGGAGGTTATGTATGAATAAAAACTATCCATTGACTTCAAAAAAGCCGGTTAAAAGAAATAAGTATACTTTACGTAAATATAATCCAATTCAAACAGTAAATTCTATGAATAAATTGCAAAAACACAATAAACAACCATTAGCAAAGAAAACTAACCTCAGTTTTGCATTATTTTCAAGTTTTCAATGTCATTCCATCGTTTTTTTTTAACTTTTTCAATATTAGATTACTTTGTTGATAAATTCTGTTTTCAGCAGCAGAATAAGCGTAATGCCGAGGTTGCGTAAATAAAATATCCTTCCAAACAAATAAGATAAAGAACAAATAAACACGTGTAAACACCTAAGATTTGGCGAATTTAGCGTTGCGGCGTCATATGGTCGATAACTTAGGAATTTCATGTTTTTTGAAGTTTTGCTCCAAAAATAGTTATAATTAGACTCAAAAGATTACAAATCTCGTGTTATATTTTTTGTTCATGTAACATGTTTTCAAAAAATATTCCTCCAGATCTTTATTATTATTTTTCGCAAATTCCTGACTAATTGGAAATTTTCGAAATTGAACTTAAAATTGAATAATTCAAAGTGGAAAAATTCTAAATTTTGAAAAATATAAATTAGAAATCCGACAATTTAAAATTTATATGCATAAGAGTCGAATAAGTTTAATTTCGAGGCGCTTAATTAAGAATAGTAAAATAGCAGCTCCATAATAAACTGAGTATTTTTCACTCATAAAGTTTTTTTTTGAGTGACCAAAAGTGGAAAGAGTTATCCAGCTTGAAATAAGCATTCGAACCTTGCATTATTAAATTTGTAACGTTACGTTCGTAACATGCTGAATAGCATAAAATCTTAATTTCAAAATACAGAGGAAATTAAGGACTAAAAACATAAAATAAATTCAAGTTTTAAGGTCATAATATAATAATTTATTTATAAAAGAATGAACGCTTGGGTCATAGTTCAACACGTGTAAAAATTACATACATCATTACGCTCTATCTTTCGGCATTCCATAAAGTTTAAGCGTGCGGTCCATACTGGTTGAAGCAATATACTGGGCATGTTTTCCGAAGCGAACTCCTGTGGCTGTTGCTGTGTGATCATTGAAGACTTTAAGTTCTTGCCATTGCTTACACAAGAAAATTCTGCAAACGAATAAACATAATGTAAGAATAGAAACCAAAATTATATATACTAATGTAAAATAAAATATAATATAAAACCAAATAAAGAAAATATCAAAGGGTGTCTACTCAAATCCTGGAAAAAAAACCCCAGACCATTCCATGGTTTTACGGGTATTACAATTTTTTTCAGGTACAATTTTCCATACCACGTAGCCATTCAAATATTTCACATTTTTTTAAAACAATCAACTCGAAATATGCATACAGCTTCGCAAGTTTATTATAAATAATGTTTTTTTTTCAGTTTCCAGGGATTCAATTAATATGTTTAATTTAGAAAGCTTTGATAATTTATATCACAAGATATTCTTAAGGACGATTCTAAACGTACGGACAGCCCGTACGTTTATAAAACAGTCGAGTCTAAACGTACTGACCTGGCAGGAGGAATATATTAGCACCATCGATTAATTAAATAATTAAATAATATTCAAAACATCAATCAATTCTAGAATTTTCAATCAAAATTATGAATTTTCAAACAATTAATTAATAATTAGATTAATTAGATAAATTTTCTACCAAAAATGACGATTTTGCAACAATAGTCACGACTTTTCAACGAAGTACTTGAATTTTTAACGAAAAAAGACAAATTTCCAACCATGTATTTGAATTATTAACTAAAAAAAAATTACAAACAAAAATGAAATATGTAGTTAAATTTTCAGTTAAAAAGAAACAACTAATTTTTTACCAAACCGCTGAATTTTCAAATAAAGTGATGAATCCTCAACCGGAATAGTTCAATTTTAAACAAAATATTAATTTTTAACTAGAATAATGAATCTTTAACTCAAATAGTTGAACTTTCACCCAAGAAGACGAAAATTGGTCTTTTTGGTAAAAATTAATCTTCTTGGTTGAAAATAAGATTTTTTGTTGAAAATTCAACTATTCCAGTTAAAGATTCATCATTTTAGTTGAAAATTGATCTATTTGGTTTAAAATTAAACTACTTCAGTTGAAGATTCATCGTTTTAGTTGAAATTCATCAGTTTGGTTGAAAATTGATCTTTTTTTAGCTAAATATTCCTCATTTTAGTTGCAAATTCATCTTTTTTGTTGAAAATAAAACTACCTTGTTGAAAGTTAAACTATTGTTAAAAATTCATCTTATTGAATTAAAATTGATCTATTCCAGTTGAAGATTCATTCGAGTTGAAAATTCATCACTTTAGTTCATTTTTTGTTGTGGAATATTAATTTTTAAATTTAAAAATTAAACTATTCCATGTTTGGTTGAAAACTAATCCTTTTTAGTTCAAAACAAATTTTCAACCAAAGTGATGAATTTTCAACTAAAATTATGAATCTTCAACTGGAATAGATGAATTTTAAAACAAAAAGATGAATTTTTAACGAAAGAGTACAATTTGAATTTTTAACTAAAAAAAATTTAGAACCAAAAATGAAAAACTAATTTTTAACCAAACTGCTAAATTTTCAAATAAAATGATGAATGCTCAACCGGAATAGTTGAATTTTAAACAAAAAATATGAATATTTAACTAGAATAATGATTCTTTAAGTCAAATAGTCGAACTTTCAACCAAGAAGACGAAAACTGGTCTTTTTCGTAGAAATTAATCTTCTTGGTTTAAAATAAGATTTTTTGTTGAAAATGCAACTACTGCAGTTATAAATTCATAATTTCAGTTGACAATTCATCTTCTTGGTTTAAAATTCAACTACTCCAGTTGAAGATTCATCATTTTAGTTGAAAATTCATCTGTTTGGTTAAAAATTTATATTTTTTAGCTACATATTTCTCATAATAGCTGAAAATTCATCTGTTTGGTTAAAAATAAAACTACCTTGTTAAAAGTTAAACTATTGTTGAAAATTCATCTTATTGAATTAAAATTGATCTATTCCAGTTGAAGATTCATTCGAGTTGAAAATTCATCACTTTAGTTCATTTTTTGTGGTGGAAAATTAATTTTTAAATTTAAAAATTAAACTATTCCATGTTTGGTTGAAAATTAATCCATTTTAGTTCAAAACAAATTTTCAACCAAAATGATGAATTTTTAACTTAAATGATGAATCTTTAACTGGAATAGATGAATTTTAAACCAAAAACATAAATTTTTAACGACAGAGTTTAACTTTCAATCAAATAGTTCCATTTTCAACCAGAAAGATGAAAATTAATATTTTTTACCAAAAAATATGACTTTTCAACGAAATACTTGAATTTTTAACGAAAAAAGACAAATTTCCAAACATATAAGGTAAGTGTCCCAGTAATCGTGACCTTAGTCCCAGTAATCATGATGCCAATTTTCTTCCATTTTATTTAATTTCAATGAATATAATTTCTATTTGCTATCATAAAATGCTAAAAATAAGTGGGTTTTATCATTAAATGTTACTTTTAACACATTTTTTTAACAATATATTTAAACTATAACCTAGTTTCACGATTACTGGGACCGTCACGATTACTGGGACATTTTGAATTTTGAATTAAAAAAAATTTAGAACCAAAAATGAAAAACTAATTTTTAACCAAACTGCTAAATTTTAAAATAAAATGATGAATCCTCTACCGGAATTGTTGAATTTTAAACACAAAATATGAATTTTTAACTAGAATAATGATTCTTTAACTCAAATAGTCGAACTTTCAACCAAGAGGACGAAAATTTGTCTTTTTGGTAGAAATTAATCTTCTTGGTTTAAAATAAGATTTTTGGTTGAAAATGCAACTATTGCAGTTAAAGATTCATCATTTCAGTTGAAAATTCATCTTTTTGGTTTAAAATTCAACTACTCCAGTTGAAGATTCATCGTTTTAGTTGAAAATTCATCAGTTTGGTTGAAAATTGATATTTTTCAGCTAATTATTCCTCGTGTTAGTTGAAAATTCATCTTTTTGGTTAAAAATAAAACTACCTTGTTGAAAAATAAACTATAGTTAAAAATTCATCTTTTTGAATTAAAATTGATCAATTCCAGTTGAAGATTCATTCGAGTTGAAAATTCATCACTTTAGTTCATTTTTTTGGTTGGAAAATTAATTTTTTAAATTTAAAATTAAACTATTCCATGTTTGGTTGGAAACTAATCATTTTTAGTTCAAAACAAAATTTTCAACCATAGTGATGAATATTCCACTAAAATGATGAATCTTCAACTGTAATAGATGAATTTAAATCCAAAAAGATTATTTTTTAACGAAAGAGTTTAACTTTCAATCAAATAGTTTCATTTTCAACCAGAAAGATGAACATTAATATTTTTTACCAAAAATATGATTTTTCAACAAAAGACGTCTATTTTCAATGAAATATTTTAATCATCAACTAAACAGGACAAGTTTTTAACCAAAAAGTTAAATTTTGAATAACAAATTATCCATTTTCAACCAAAAATGGAATTGTTAAATTTTCTGTTAAAAAATTAATTTTAAACCAAATTGATGAATTTTCAACTATAATGATGAATCTTTAACTGAAATAGTTGAATTTTAAACAAAGAATATAAATTTTCAACTAAAATGATGGATCTTTAAATTGAATAGTTGAATTTTCAACCAAAAACATGAATTTTCGTCCAAGAAAATTAATTTCAACTAAAAAAGAATTTTAAACAAAGTATATCAATTTTCAACGAAAAAATATAAATTGTGAACCAAAAATTGAATAGTTAAACTTTCAGTAAAAAACTTATTTTTCAACCAAAAGGATGAATTTTCAACTAAAATGATCAATCTTCTACTGGAGTATTTGAATCTTAAACCAAAAAGATGATTTTTCAACAAAAAATTGAATAGTCGAATTGTTATTTGAAAAAATTAATGTTCAACCAAAGAGATGCATTTTCAACCAATATAATGGAATATTCAGCTGGAAGTTAAACTTTCAGTTTAAAAAAGATTAATTTACAACAAAAAATTCAACAAAATAGTTAAAGTTTCAACTGGAATAATTAAATTTTCAGTAAAAAAAATCAATTTTCAGCCAAAGAAAAAAAACTAATTTTTAACAAAATAGCTCATTTTTCAACCAAATTAAATAAAACCAAATTCAATTAAAATGATGCAATATCAACAAAAAAATTAATTTTTAACAAAAGAGTTTAACTCGCAATCAACTAATTAAATTTTCATTCCAAAAAATATGAATTCTGAACGAAAAAGGCAGTAATTGATTTTTTAACCAAAAAAGATTTTAACTTTTAATAAAAAACATCTGAATTCAACCGAAAAAGACGACTCTTTAACATGAGTTGAATTTTCAATTAAGAAAGATTTTACAGTCGAGAGGGGAAAAAAATTGAAAACACGCTGCTGAGCTTTCAAGCAAAAAGTTAAATTTTCAACTAAAGAGATGAGTTTTCAATCAAGAAGAAGAATTTTCTACCAAATAGATAGACTTTTCCACGAAATTCATGAATTTTCAACCAAAGACTTGAATTTTAAATTAAAAACGATCAATTTTCAGCCAAAAATAGAATAGTTAAATGTTCAGTCAAAAAAATCAATTTTAAACAACAACAAAACACGAATTTTCAACAAAATAGTTCAATACAGTAATATAATGCTACTTTTACAAAAGAAGAATCATTGTTATTTAATTTTATATTGCAGTTTCAAAAAAATTAAACACACTCTCGAAAAAATTCCCTGACAATGACAGGTTTTCCAGGTAGGGTAGACACCCTGTATTTATTACCTGACATCGGATCCAGCCACTGCAAGATATGTTCCACTCTGATCGAAACAGATATCTTTCACTTCATACGAATCTTCGAGTTGCAAAGACTTGAAATTCTTCAACTTCCGCAAATCCCACAGTTTCACGGACGAATCCTCCGCTGCAGTAGCCAAGTAGTATCCGTTTTCTGAAAAGCTGATTGCAGTGATAGGTCCATTGTGACCAGGGAAATTGGCCACGTTCGATTGTTCTTTCAGATCCCAAATTTTGACTTGAGAATCAGCTGTACCAGTTCCGAAGATTAAACCGTCAGGGTGAAATTGGGCAGTGGTTAGAGGTTGATTTCCCTGACCTGCCACCTAATTCAAGAAATTAAAAGAAATTATATTCGGATCCTTCAGAATAAATGTTTACAGCTTCTAGATCGACTTGTATTAAATGATGAATTCTTTTGATCTGCTTGGAATGAGTTTTTACTTTTTCAAGTTATTTTGAATTTTTCAACTTCCTTGAAATCTTCTGTATTCTTCGAATTTCTCTACATTCCCTGAATTATTTTTATTATTTTCAAGTCTTTGAAATTCCACGAATTCGTGGAATTCCCTGTATTATCTGAATTTTCATAAATTCGTGGAAATCTCTGAATTCCTTGAATTCGTGGAGTTCTCTGAATTCGGGAAATGGCAAAGACTTTAAAATAATTCAAGGAAGTATGGGAATTCATGAAAACCAGGGAATTTAGCGAAAGCAGAAAATTCCAGTATCTCAGTAAATGTAAGAGATTTAGATGATTCAAAGAATTTAGAAGATTTAAAAGAAGTTAAATAAATTTAAAAGAACCTAGAAGAGTTTAAAGGAACTCCAGACAATTCAAAAGAATTCAAACCATAGAGTATTAATTTCTAAACCTGCCGGATGTTTGTCGCACAGGTGGCACAAAAAATGGCTTTTCTTGAAAAATGAAACGCATGCCTCACAGTCCCTATGGGACAAAATATAGGGACCAAAGGGTACTTTTTTGGCACTTAAAGGGTAAAAAAATCAGAATAACTTCATAAGAATCCAAAAAAATTCAAGTTAATTTAAAAAGAATTCAAATGTATTGGAAAAATTTGTTACATCAAAAAAATTCTATTGATTTCCGTAAAATTTGAATGAATTTTGAGAAAATTAAAGTCAACGAGAAGCATTCGATGAATACGTTATTATTTCACTTTACATTTTATTTTAGGTTCAAGTTAAATTTAAAAAAAAATCAAAAGAATTAAACAATTTAAAAATAGGTATGAAAAATCTTTATTGAATTCAGAAACTTTGAAATGAGCTTAGAAAAATTCAAGGGAAACCAAAAACATTTGATGAAATGCATAAGAATTCAAGGTGAGTAAATTTAGAAGAATTCAAGTGAATTAAAAAAATGCAAGAGAATTCCAAAGAATTAAACAAATTCAGGTAAAATTAAGAAGAAGTTAGAGTGAATTCCAAAAGATACTTTCAAATCTCTTTAAATCTTTGAAATCCTACTAATTTCTTACCAAAAAAGTGACTAATGACTAGAAAACGATTCAAGTTAAATTTAAAAGAATTTATATAAATTGGAAAATTTTTTTTTAATCGAAAAAATCCATTTATTTCAGTAAAATTTAGAGAAATTAATGAGAAACGAAAAGAATTCTATCTAATCCATAAAAAATTAAAGAGAATTCAAAAGAATATAATGAAATGCCTAAGAATTTAAGGTGACTTTGAAAGACTTTAAAATGAATTAAAATTTTTAAAAATCCACTGAATTAAGTAACATTAAGTGAATTTAGAAGAATTTAAAAGGATTTCAAAGACTTAAGGATCAATTAAAGAATTCAGGGCGAATTACAAATGAATTGCAAAAAATATTTGAAAAACTCTTGAAATCTTTGAAACATTACAAAATCCTTCACTTCTAGTGAATAAATTCTTTGAAATCTATTAAAATATTATAAAATGAAACTTCCTGAAATCCTGGAAAATTTATCAAAATATCTTGAGAGCTCTTCAAACCCCATAAAATCATTGAAATTCTCGGAAACCTTATAAAATCCCTTGGCATATTTTTAAACATCCTATAAACTTACAGGTCCTGTAAAATCCTTCCATAACTTCCGAAGTTCGAGGAAATTCTTTAAAACCGCATGCAAATTTCTTTAAATCCCTTAAAATAATTAAAACCCTTGGAAATCCCCTGAAATTGTTGAAATCTCTTGAAAATGCTTTGAAATCGTTTAAAATGCCCTAAAAGATTCAAAAGTCTTTTTATTCCCTTCAAACTTATGAGATAAATAAAAAAGTTTTGGGAATCTTTTAAAATTTCCTAAATTATTTCGAATCCTTTGATATCTTTTGAAATCCCTTGAAACTTTTTAAAACTCTTGAAAATGCCTGGAAATCTTTCATAATACCCTCAAATATTTTAATTCCTTTTAAATCCCATTAAATTACTAAAAACCATTAAAATTTGTAAAAAATTAAAGATCTTAAAAATGCCAAGGAATTTGGAAAAAGACTTTAAAATATTTCAAATCATTTGATCATTTTGTCAACTGATCCTCAGGATCAATTAAATAAAAACTTTTAAGAATTCAAAAAATCCATTGAATTAAGTAAAATTGAGTAAATTTAGAAGAACTCAAGTGAATTTAACAAATTCAAAAGAATTCCTACGAAATACTATTAAATCCCGTGAAATTCTATGAAGTCTGAGATATTTCCCGAAATCTTAAAAAAATTATTAAAATACCTTGAGAGCTTTAAAAATCCTTAAAATCATTGAAATCCTCGGAAGTCTTAAAAAATCCGGTGAAATCTTTTACAACCTTCTAGCTCCTGTAAAATCGTTCCATATCTTCTAAAATTCTAGAAAATTATTTACCCTGAAATACTTCAAGCTTTGAAATCCCTTTGAATTAATTAAATTAATACAAAATTCCCTAACATATTTCAAATTGAAAGCTCTTGTTTTGAAAATACCCTAAAATCTTAAAAATGCCTTCAAATTAATGAAATCTATTAAAAAATTTTCAGAATCTTTCAAAATAACCTGAAATGCTT
>CAKNWT010249838.1:0-10522 GCA_932066315.1 Andricus coriarius | reverse complement strand
AAAATAAAAATTAGTTAAAATCTACAGTTTTTCTAACTTTACAGGGCTCTTATGTTAAAATAGAGAAAACTTCTACCTTTCGGTAGAATGTACAGATACTTTTTTTAAATGTCAAAAAAATGAAAGAATTTTTCAGGAATAAATAATAAGCAATTAAGAATAAAAAACATTTAAAATTGAAAAAGGTTCAAAGTAAAAAAAATGACAACGTTTTAAATGGCACAGTTCAAAAATTTGAAAATATGAAAGGACCCCGCACAAAATGTATGCGGAAAAAGCCTTACGGTGAAATTGCCTAATTTACTACTTTTAATAAGCATCACAAGAAGGATCAGAAAATCGAACTAAACTTTAACCGAAAGGCCTTTTCCATACACTTTGTGCGGTTCCCGTGTAGAAAATTATCGGCAAACTATTCAGGGCCAGGATAGACCGTCCTGATCGTTAATATGGCGCTGTCAATACGGATTATTATGGCGCTGAGTAGAAGTGAAGCATTTTTGTATGGTCAAACGCTAGTATGGATAAGCTGATCTAGCGCTAGTCAGTCGGATATGAAAAAAATCTTTGTTTTTAATGTAAATATTTTATTTTTTATACTTTTAAACACCCTAAATATTTTTGGAAAAATGCAAAAAAATATTTTGTTTCAAAAGTTAGACAAAGTTTTGGTCCTGATAAGCTGCCAGCACGCGACTAGGGCCCGAAAAGACTGACAAGATGATGAGGAAAAAATGAATTTTTTAGTGTTCACTTTTCATTTCTGGTACTTTTAAACTCCCTGACTTTTGTTGAAAATATGCAAAAAAATATTTGGGATTGATACTTAGAAATTTTGTTGGTCATGCCGGACCAGCCAGTGCCAGATTATGGCCTAACTGGACGCAAGTCTTTCCCGATAATTTTCTACCCGGGGTCGTTGGACGCTGCAAAAGCGAGCATCCCCCACTGATATAATTAAATTCATAACTTCAAATCGTTCACAATAAATTGAACCATGTCAAACTTCAATTGAAGGGTGGTTAAATGGATTCGATCGAATACTCATTTTTTAATATAATAATAAAAAAATAATTTTAATTTTATTGTAGTATTTTAGCGTAGGAATAATTTTTTTATTTCCCATCAGCATCGATATTTCTTCAAATTATTATCGTTATCGTTTATTAAAAAAAAATAGTTTTCTTATTTTTAGAGGCCTTTCATTATTTTGTGTGAAGTACATACTTTAATATAAGGCCGTGTTTAGATTCACCGAAATTCGGTGACCATAGCACAAATATTTCGGCGAAACTAGACACTTAGTTAATATATAATCTATATTTTTAATTGAATTATATATTCATAATTTTATTTTTATAATAATGTTATTTTTATATCAAATAATTATTGAATATACATATATTTTTTAGTGTTTTTAAGCGTAATTGAACATTGCACGATGCGTGAAACTCACAATCAGCGTCATAAAATGTGCAAAGTATATGCGTGTAACACTTCATTAATGCCAGGGCACTTAAAGATTTCGAGGCTTAAGTAAACCGCACAATTGCGTGATCTTGAACCGTAATATATGTGAAGGCCTGAGGTTACTTTCTTCAGAAGAAATTACACCTAAAATGGTTTGTCACATATATGGGAGTAAAAGATTGCATACAAATAAATATGTACTAAAATTTAAATTCAATGGGAAGATTACTAAATACTTTCAATGTTACTCAACAGCATATTCAATTTTTCATTAATTTTATTGTAATTTCTATACTTTTGGTGAATTGAAGCTTCTTTAATTTCATGAATTATATAGAGAAGAAGGCGTAAATTTATGCAACTATTGTCCCACTATGGAATTTTAACCATCTATAGAATTTAATTAATTTCAACGTAAACAAGTAGTGGCAATGAAAAACAAGTTTGTCATCCAGACAAGACAAGGATATAAATTCATTCTTACTCTCTGACTTATCACACAATTGAAATTCGAAATTCCTTCACGCTTTTGATTGTAAATTAATTGACAAGAAACGTCTCTTACTCATTCTGTGTGAATCATCAATTATTATTTACATAACAGCTTTCCTTCATTGTTTTTTCTTATCCCTTTTATATTGCGTGAAGTAGACTTATCCAAAAATAAGTCTTTATATGATACATACAAATAAACTATTAAAAATAACTCTAGAATCGCAGTTTCTTTCAATCTTATTATGACAGAAAACATAAAAGAGAAAATCTAACATAAATTGCGGCAGAATGCGTCTTTTACTTCCTGGATTTCCATTGCAGCAGAATTAGAATTTTATTGCTCTAAACGCTAATGTATTCCTCCATTTTACACAGCCGAGTTTTGACTCAAGGACATATTCTGCAAAAATTTTCCTGTAATAAATATCTTATACAAGTAGTCGTTTTTTACTATCCTTTCAATAATGTTGCGGTAATGAATAAAATCCCACCAAATAAATTATTTTCCGATTAGTAAAATTAATTTGACTTTGCAGATTGCATATGAATAAACAATGGACTATCAATTCTTGGTCATAGTTTTAGCTATAAGTTGATTAGTAATTAATGGAAGCCTGCGAAATAATGTAATAAATGGCCTTTCTATCATAGCAGATTGTATATTATGTATTTCTGAAGTGCGTCTGCGGAGAAAATTGTTATTTAGGTATAATCGTTTCTAATTGCACATCTTTCATTGTGGTAATTTCTCTGCTGAGAATAGATTGTTCAAAACGAGAGACCTCTACTGCACCCTGGATGATAATTGGCAACTCACCACAATTGCTATTTTGCGCACTACTTATTCACCTGCCATAAGATTAACCTCTACTGACTTCAATTACAGCGTCTCTTTTTATAAAAATTTCCAAGCATCATTTAGGGAAATTACGAAGCTTGTTTACTTGCAATTTAACAAGATAATTCGTCTTTGGAAATATTTTTTTTGAATGTTGAAACTCTTACATTAAATAAAAGACAATTAAATCAACTATAAAATTATTCAAGTGGTTACAATTTCAATTTTAGGCTCATTTTTAAATTATTGTTCAAGTTTGAACGTTTACAATTAGGCACAAAAAATCTATGCTCATTTTGAGTCAGATATTAACCCAAAATTGAGACGCAGCATTTTTTAGTCGAAAAAGACTTGAATTGAGTTGTTAAACAAAAGAAAATTACATGAAGCTCGGCAACGACTGAAGTTAAGAAAATGTATAGTTTTAACATTTCGGTTTATTATTAATATTATTTAATTCTGAACGCTTCGAATTTGATGTTTTACATACTTTTTAACCTTCCAATTGCCAAACTTCAAAATGTTCATTTTCAAAATAGGGTACACTTTCTAAAGCATAGATATATAGAGTAGAGCGAGGTCAAATGTGCCGCGAGGAAAAAGTGCCACATGCGATAACACAAAAACAAATAATTTGTTACTCGATCTGACATTTTCCGCCAATCGTTCGAATCACCATAAACTCCTGATAGCCGCTGGTAGCCACTTAAAGTTGTTTTTGAGATCGTATAGCTAAGGTTAAGTTGTTTGTTGTGCATAAAGTAGTTCTATCGTCATCGTTTCTTTTTCGTACCAACACTTATTCCTCCGTGCCATTGTCATGAAGTAGATGTAATTTGATGCGTAATTATGTATTCTTGTAGTGCAGATAGCTTACTGTTCAAAATATTTTGTGTTGTTCCAGAAATGTTGATTGTAAATAACGGGACTGTGTGGGGGTTAAAAAGTGCCAAAAGGCACTTTCTACCGCAGAGTTTATATTACATTAGGGCATTCCACAATCACTAGCTGTGGAGCTTATTCTGAAAGCATTCCAAGCAAGTAATGGATCTAGTGTCACGTATACGTAAAAACTGCGGGCTCATGAAAAGTGTGTTGTGAACTAGAAATTGAACATTTTCGTCTGTATTAATTGCGAAAGTAACGTTGAATAAGTTTCTATGCATATTAGTTGTCTGAAAATTTATTTATTTTATTGCTATGTACTGTGAGATCCTTCTGTGCAATTAAAAATTTAAAAATTTTGTTTTATGTATGTTGGTACTTTTTATCCCACCACTATGAACTTTTTACCCCACGTGTGGGGCAAGAAGTACCATTATACAACATTTAGAAAAAAATATATAACATAATAGATGGAATTCATCTAAATTTATTATGGTTATAATTTGGAACTTTAATGTCTCACATATATTTAAGGCAAAAATCAACCTAATTTCGTTTAGATACATTGCTATGAAAAGTAAATTTTGGCACTTTTATCCCCGCCCTCCCCTATCAATTCAAGAAATCAGCATTTGCATTTCGAAAGCTTACTCCCTGCTAAAGAAAATTATTTAAATAACGCTGACGTAGTTAATAAAATATGTCCCGGAAGCTAGAAACGCACTTTTCAATTTTCACGGAAAGAAAAGTTAAGATGATTTGTATTGCGTAAGCACATAAAAGTTTTACAAAATTCAAAAATGTTATTTAAAATGTTGAAAAAAGTATTTTTTGACCAATTTTTTAATCCTAACGGGTTTGCAGAAAAAACTCAAAAATAAATATATAATATAGCAAAAGTTGATCATACTCACTACATTTAAAAAATGAGTCCAAAATAAGAAAAATCCCAAAAGTTTTCAATTTTGAAAAAGAAAGAGTTTTTCTGGGTCGTGTTTGGTAAAACAAAATTATACTCTCCCCTGTATAAAATGATCAGTCTAATCCTTTTCGACAAAAATCCAACAAAATTGTTAAATTTACAAAAATAGCCGAAACCCTCCTGTAAATTTTCATTTTTCTAAAAAAAAGAACGAAAAAATGTAAACAACTCTAAGTCTTCATAAAATTGTATTCAGTTAGTAATGTCTGCTTGTTTAGTCTTGGTTAATTTTTGTTTTAAATATAGATAACAGATTTTATTCAACTTTGATAAGAGAAAAAAAGTTTGTTATTTCACCGAGAATGACCCAGTATACGTCCTATTCTATCCGAAAGCCTAACATTTAAGCCAGATTAATTGTTAATATCTCAAATTAAACATTTCTTAGTTTTTAAATTATTTTTCATTCTTCAAGGCTTCCAACAAAATTTTCTTCTTTACCATTTTAAAAATCTAAAACTCTTTAATTTAAATACTCCAAATTTTAAAATACTTTTCGATTGCGAGATATCCGGCTATTCTTACCGAAATTCCAGTACAAATAGACCGTTATTCTCTCTTCCGAACAAGCTGGAAAAGGGGTTAGTCTCACGGAAAAGTCCCATACGGCAGACAGTTCGACCCGAAATTTCGGTACGAATTGCCGGACTTTTTCGGTACGAATAGCGGGACCTGGAAAAGGGACTATTTGTACCGAAATATCGGTACAAATAGCCGGATATTTTCGATATGCATAACGACTGCCTTTGTAACACCATATTCTGCAATATCAAAGAATTATTTTCTGTTTACATTATATTCCTATACAATAATAATTTTATAGAATCCATAGTTAATAAAAATGCAGAAAAGAGCGAATAAGCCTAGAAGCAGTAGTATAGGGGAAACTATTCAAGAGTAGGTCACTCAAACTTTTTAAAGTGTTATATAATTTATAGAAAATAATTGAGAACAGTAATATTGAAACCACGGGAAAACTTAACTATTCATTTACTTATTTTCTCAAAAAAAGAGTTCATAAAATCAGTTATTTACATGTTTTTAATGTTTGTGAGAAACAGTTTCGAAGTTTGTTTTTCACGCTTCTCATTGAAGAGTTAACGTAATCGTTTTTGGTAAAAAAGTTAGAGACAAAAAATACTTCCTCTTGCATAACTGCAAGGTGTCACTGATGGTCGCCAAACTCCAATGAGTTAAATCGGTTGAAATAATGAAAATTATTCGAACTATCTGAAAAAATGATCGAACCGAGATTTATTGACACTTTGGGATCATGGAGAGTACAAAAGATTGGTACGCAACATCTCTGGCGAAAACTAACCTAACAAAAGTGACAGTTGTTAGCATTACTTGCCTATGTTCTGTGAAGTTGTTTTCGCGTCCATTCAGTGATACTAATTAAAATAATTAATTGTCTATGTGACCTACTCTTTCTGACCCACGCTTCAGAAATGCTTCGAGTTACAGCAAGTTTTTAAATAATTTTAAAGACAAAACGGAAAACCTTCGGCTTTAACAAAAATTGTTAATTAAGTTTTCAACTTCAATTACGATCCAAAAACCTACCAAAAACAATACTATTTCGATAAAAACTGTTCATATATAATCACAAAAAAATGTTGTCCAGTTATGCTAAATATTGTGCCGAATATTGTAATCGAAGATATTTTTTTCAGACATTCTATTAAATTCAAATGGCCTACTCTTTGAAGTGACCATAGTGACTGCAGTTTCCTCTATAGCATTAACAAAAAAGAATGAAATTGCACATTTCCCTTTATTTCTTAATGTTTATATTTATCTAACTCAAAAATTAGCGTTCACTTGAGAAAAATGTTTTTGCAATAAGAGTCAGTAATCCGAAGTAAGTGTCAAACAATGTAAACAATGGAAAGTCTATAAAAGGAGACCTGCTTGCTCGAATGCAGTTACTAAAAATAAAAAATTAAGAAGTGAATTCACCTGAGTAGATAAAATTAGGTCATTGTGCCACATATAATGGACATCAGAAGCATCGCGTTGGCCCCACTCGGTCCCTTCATAATATGCTAGCTATTAGCAAACTGTTTACGTTTCACAGGTGCTGCGCACATCCCTATATGTATAGTATATACTAATATACTGCACGAGATATCTCGTGATTTTCACACCATTCTTCTTCGTGCAAACGCCTACACAAGCTGATCGACATTTAGTGCCCTTCTATTATAAAAAGTACATACTGAAAAAGGAATCTGGAACTAGAACAGACCCTCGATTAGTTTTCATTACAGCTCACGCTATCTGTGTACCCCAGGAATAACTCTCTGATAATTTTTTTACGATTTCATGTCTTAAAGTTGATTCAAATTTAAAAAGTGCTAAAGAATCCAACTACCCTAATTCGAATTAGTAAAAAATCAATTGAAGCTGTTTCTGAAAAAGGGACCTAACTATAGTCACATATCAATTTGGAAAAAAGAAACCAAAAACAATTAATACAGATAAATTTGAATTAATAATCACATACATAGGTGACGTTAATCCAAATTTTTTGTTTGCTTTTACGATACTTAGATCCGTTTTTGATTACAAAATAACAGTCATGACATTTTCTTCTCTTTATGAAAGATTTTGTTCTGGATTAGCTATATTTTGTGGTTTTATAATATTATTGTCCATCCATCTGGTTAAATTTATTTTAATTATTTAGTGCCATTTATGAACTTTTTAGTATAAGTTAAATTTTAACCTCTGATACCGGCAGACATTTTAAATTTTGTTTACATCCCTTCTCGATAATAATTTAACTTTTTAATCAATTTTAATATTAATTAGAGATTATAATTGTACATTTATTGCAGAATTTAGTAGAGGACATTAATTAGGTCATTTCTGCATATTTAGTTTAATTTTCACCAAAAGAAAAATACTTAGGTCGCTTTTCAAATTGCTGTAGAAACAAACTATTACAGAAAGGTCAATAAAATGGTTCAAAATATCGATCTTCAAAATTTTTCACCGCACCCTTGAAGATTGTTAATGCTATCAAAAAAATGATAGGGGAGACCACCCTATAGCTATAGTAGATAATGATCCTGCAATAGATAATCATTAATTTAAAATACTAAAGGGATATAACTTAATGGTATAATGACGTATGTAAAATGATTCTTTTAATTTAATTAATACTTAAGACACGATACGTGTTCAGATATTACAATTAGAATTTATTATTTAACATACATATGGTCTCCCCTACTTCGAAAAGAGTCAACTTGGATAATAATTTAATATTTCCCCCAACACCATGAAGTTCTAGATTATTATTTTAATACGGGAATTTTTTTCTCAAAAATATGTAATTTAAGCATGAAAATGTATAATAAAAAAGTTGTACACCTCAATTGAAAACTTTTCAATGCATACGAATTCATAATGATTTTTTCTATTTCTATCCCTACCCAAATCTTTTTCGACACAAAAAAAATACTTACAGCACAAATGAGAGATTTTCCTAATATAGAAGTTTATAAAATTTGTTATTATACATAAATTTTATTACAGAAGTGCTAAAAGTATTCAAAAATATTTTTAAACAATTGTATGTTTTTTACAACAATTATAATTAAAACATTTTAGATGTACGCCCGTTAATACGATACTCGAATCTTTTGCTTCGTATCTTTTGAGTTGAAAAAACTAATCTGAGTTAAAATAAATATCGAATGAGTAACAAAATAACGAAGCAGTCATAATTTTTAAGCTCTTTTTAACTTAAAAGATATATTTTAACAATAACTTGTTTAAACATTTTTAAATAATTCAGGAGTTATTTTCTTAATGTTCGGTCGCAATGGTCGCTCTGGAATAGTAAACAAGAAAGATGCTTTCAATATTTTAGATTTACAAAGAGAGTATTAAAATTTTGTTTCTGTGTAATTATTAGCGGTCATCAAAAGCGAGGCGAGGGAGTATAAGAGATCGTTAAATATGAATCAGTTAGGGATTACGAAACATGAAATTACAGGTCAATTGACAATAATTAAGAGAACAATTTTATGTCGGATAGTAAACAGAATTAAAAAAAAAAATAAAAATACTGTATTTCTTAACTGATTTTCTCTCGGATTTTCTTCAAAGAGGAAAATAGGCATTTAAAATTCCATTCTATATTATCTGCCAAGTATTAACATTTGTTTTAAGAATATAGTTTTGTTATCATTTAATGTCGGAATAGAATATTATCAAATTGTCACAATAATTTTCTGGAAAACAGTTGGTTAACGTTTCGAGTTAAATTTGCATTGCGTTTGGGATATTTTACGAAACCATGAAGTAAAATTGTTTCCAATGAAGAAGAGCCTTTAAAAAATGTTTAACTTTTATCAAATGAATTGAAGGTACGCAACAAATAGAAAAATTAAGTTTAACCAAAATCTAAGGGAATCTAGGGTCATGGGTCATTTGATTTCCCGACTATCATTATTACTCATTATCCATTAAACCTCCAGAATTTAATTTTTCAACTCTTTATTATCATAGTAATCAAACTACATTTATCAAATGTGATATCACATTAATTAAGCAATTACAATGCTCTTTGTAATGAATTCTAAGATTATTTTCTATTCAATTTCATGGCTAAAATAATTTTTTAAAATGGATTATATTCTACGTATCTTCTGCTTAATATTAAAATTATTATTTGTAAATTAAAATTAGTCCTAAAATTATGTATTACTTGCAAATAATTTAATCCAATGTTCAATAAATAAATTTTAAATTTCATCTTGATTTGTAGCTGAAACAACAATTCGAAACAAAACCGATCTGAGAAACAACATTTTAAAAGAGTGACTGAAATTTTGTTTTTCTGTCTTTCTTGTAATTTCATTTCTTGTTCTTTTATAAATAATAAAAATCAATAATAATAAAATTAACCGTCAGTGGGAAAATATATTTTTTCTGGTTCAAGAAAAAGAATGGAAAATAAGAAAAAGGGATTCATTTTCTGAAACACAAAGGCAAGTAAAAAATACTTGAGCTTATTTTTCCCTATACTATAATAGCAAATCATGTAAGTATTCCTCTACTCTCCCTTCATTTTGTTTACGCAAGGGTGATTAATGATATATGTAGATGTAGGTATACAAAGCAGGGAAAATTAGCTGCCCATGACTTTTTTGAAATTAATATGTAAAAGCTATAAGGCACTGACTAGTATTACGGAATTTTCCGTAAAACTAACTGGTCAAGTATAGCGCTAGGGTTAGTATCGCAAAATTTTCCGTAACTTTAGCCCTGAACAGTTCGAATCTATAAATATAATTACACTGAGAAACCCTTGTTTGTATTTCTTATTAAAAATCACACTAGATTTTACTATCTGAACTTTGCAATGAGGGGCAAAACGCAAATTTTAATAATATTTACTAACCTCAATAGTAACTCGTAGCTACTTAAAGAATTATAAAATATATTGGAATAAAAGTTAAAACTATTGCATTTATTGTAAATGACATTTGAAGTATTTATTAACCTCTGTAGTAAAACTGCAAGTCTGCACTACTGCCATTTACTAATTTTGATAGGAGAAAATAGTAAATTTGTTGGATTAATATCTGTAGAAGATAACAGTATTTACAAAGTACTGTAGTAAAATGATGCGCAGGGACCGTGCGCACCGAATTACTAACTGGTTAGCAAAATATGCAACAGTCGGAATAGTAACAAAAAATAAACACGTGTTGCTACTTTCACACAAGCCTACACCTACTACCTACACACATATTCTACATTTAACGTAATTCACATTTATTTAAATTAATAATTGACAACATTAGAAATTACATATATGTAAATATATTCTT
>CAKNWT010249815.1:0-12994 GCA_932066315.1 Andricus coriarius | reverse complement strand
GCTATTAGAACTTCGCGCAAACAAATTTTTTTTTGATACGCCCTAGTGTTTAGCAAATAATAAGAGAAAAGTTATTAAAAATAATTCTTTGCTCACAGGGAAGACTCATAAAGCGAAATTTAATTATTTACTAGATTTTCTCCTTCAAAATAAATGATCGATTTTAATTTTGAAGACAGGAATATCTTTTTATCCTAAATATGAATGTCCAATATTATTCCTAATATTCTTATGCACTTTACATTTATTATTTGTTGTGAACATTTGACGTACACATTCAATCATTTTAAATGAACACGCCAACGGTAGCTAATCACGTGGGCCCTCCGCGATGGATCATTTCCTCTTTCGTGGATGGATCATTTGCTCTTACGTGGATGGTCGAAATGAGTCAAAACAAGATCATCGTATTGACCATACAGAAAGGATACCTTGCATATACCTAATAGTGAGTCTGGAGTTCTTATAACAGTCAGACTGGTCATAAAATAACAGCCTCTTCGACTATGTCAAAAAAATTGTGGATGGCTCTTTAGGCCATATAAAAGAACGGACTGGCTCTCTAAATTTTGACCGTCTAACTTTGACCATCCATTTTCCTCCGTGCAGTTGAAAATGTCGGAGAAAGTTACGGAATAGTGAGTCTTGTGGCATGACGCCGATAGGTGGAAATGTTAGCCGTCAGGAAGGTTAGTACATGGTACTGCAACTGCATACGACTTTTTTTAGAAAATCGCCGAAACGTAAAGGTAAGTTGTAAAGGTATGCATAGTAATTTTTTCAAGTGTAAAATGTATTTGCGCAATTATGTTTCTTCGTCCTTTTATCGGTTGAAGACCTTTCAGTTTTACGAAATACAAGCAACTGTACGAAATTTGAGGTTAGAGTATCACTCACCTGACATTTAGGATATTTTATTTTATTTTGTGAAACTGAAAGGTCGTGAATCGACAAAAGAATTGAACATGACTCAGAAAATAGATTCTGCACTTGAGAAATATTACTATTTGTACATTTATGACTTTTACGTTTATAATGTTTTTTCGCAAAAGTCGTATGACGTATTCCCATGGCGTCGTACTAAAGTACTCAATTCAAACCAACAAGAGCGCCCTGCGGGCCTCTTTTTAATTGGTCAGCCACTGATGCGGAGGAGAATATACCGGGACCGTGGTGGGAGTTGCCGGAACTACGCAAATGGAAATAACCGTCTACAGCCGACGGGGAATAGAGGCGACAGGGAACAAGGGAGTTGGGGAATAGGTGAGTCCTAAACTAGATATACTAGTTGTTGTCTATATACTTGTTGTATATATGGGGCGTTATTTCTCAAGTGTACCCACTCAAAAAGTCGAAGTTGTCCGATCTAACTTAAACTTAGGCAAAGAGTTGTGCTATTGAATAGTACTTTATGGGGAAAAAAATGTTGTCATTCGGATAAGTATTGGCCGAGGGGAAGGGGGTAAAATTTTGGGATTTTCGTGGATATTGTCTATTTCGGCGATTTTTAACTCTTCTAATAGCGATAAAAAACTTTTTTCTAGTACACTTTCGATAGGGGTTTTCACGCTATTTCGATTGGTCCTACGCATTTTTTCAAAAAATAAATATTTGACCTTCAAAAATAAAGGTCAAAAATAAATTGGACTTTTATTCAAAGTGAGACAGGTTTTTTTATCTTAAAAGAAAGCTTAGGTTCTTTCCTACAAGACTATGTAGATTAGAAAGTGGGATTCAAATTTTTAATTTATCAAAATTAGCGTTGAGTACTCCGGTACGTGCATGACGCTGGCGCTCGAGCCCTGCGGCGGATCGTTGGACCTTCGTGGTATTGTTTTTACGAAAATTAATAATATATGCTAGTATATTTAATCACTCTATGCATTTTAAGGGTTGAGACTGCCATTATTAAAATGCCTGCATTACGTTCACTGATGAATCTTGAAAAAAATTTGAATTTTGGAAAATCAACTTATTGAATAAGAGGTCGGGTCGAAAAAGTTGTTTTATGGATTAAGTAAAATCAAAGCTCGGAGATTTCTTCATATCTGCCTTTCGTTTTTTTTTTAGTGACAGTTGTTTTCACTTCATTCAGAAGAAGGATTGAGTTGATTCAACAAAGCCGTTTAATCAACCTACTTTGATTGTTGAAACTAAAAAATTTGGTCAGCACAAATAAACCTTTGGTTATTTTCAAAAAATACAAAGAATTAATTTGGTCAATTCAAAGTAATTATTTGTTTCAGCATGTTTAGTTCATTCAATGAAATAAATGTGCTGAGCGGAATATATTATTTATTAGAAAATGATCTGGTTAAAGTAACGAAATAATTTGGTTCTCATCATACGTCTTGTCGTGAATTTGTGAAAAAATAAGTGATACGAACTGGACACTAACAGTGTTAACTTTATTTAAAAACTTGGGACTGCAACAGTATGCAGAACATTTTTAACGTAAATACAACCTTTAGTTCGCATCGTTCACACCGGTGCAGGCAATCTAACCTCAAGATCTATAAGTGATGAAAGAACTCCACACAAATAGATGGATCATACAAAATATTTGGTTGACTCAACCAACATATTTGTTTGGATCAGAAATTTTTTTTTTTTTGAATCAACCACAATATTTATTATAATCAATCCAACTTAATTAACCAAAAAATTTGGTTGAATCAACCAAACACTTGATTGGCCATATAGCAATGTATTTATTTGTTTGATCGAACCAAATTTTTGTTGAATCAAAGAAACTTTCTTCTGATTGTTTGCTTTCTAATTTTCGTTTCTTTTCTTTTGGGAAGCAGTCGCATTACGTGACTGAGGAAAATTTCTTCAATTGAAGTCTCCCATCTTCAGTAGTAGGTCAGTCAGTGAAGCATGAAAAAGAGTGTTTTGGTGTCACAATTCTAGAGTGGAAGCGATATCGATTTTTGTGTAGTGCTGATGCCTGGGATGAAGGCCTAAATGTTTTTAACAGCGAATTCGCAAACGCAAGAAACTGCGCGCTGTTCAAATTTCGCAAAACCATGTTTTGCGAAATTAGGAAGCAAAGTGAAAACAACTATCACTAAAAAAACGAAAGCCAGATGTAAGACCAGACATATGCATGAAGAAATCTCTGTAATGCAGGCATTTTAATAATGACAGTCCACAATACCATGAAGGCCCAACGGTCCGCCGCGGGGCTCGAGGGCCAGCGCCATGCACGTGCCAGAGTACTCAACGCTTATTTTCATAAATTAAAAATTTGAATCCCACTTTCTAATCTACATAGTCTTATAGGAAAAAACCAAAGCTTTCTTTTAAGACAAGAAAAAACCTGTCTCACTTTGAAAAAACGTCAAATTTATTTTTGACCTTCATTTTTGAAGGTCAAATATTTATTTTTTGAAAAAATGCATAGGACCAATCGAAAGAGCGTGAAAACTTCTATATATACTGTACTAGACACAAGTTTTGTTATCGCTATTAGAAGAGTTGAAATTCGCCGAAATAGACGATATCCACGAAATTCCCAAAACTTTCATCCCCTCCCTCTCAATCAATACTTATCCGAATGACAAAATTTGTTCCCCATAAAGTACTATCTAATAGCACAACACTTTTCCTAAGTTTAACTTAGATCGGACAACTTCGAATTTTTGAGTGGGTACATTGGAGAAATAACGCCCCATATATATACAACAAGTATATATAGTTTAGGGCTAGACAATAAAGTTTTGTTGTTGCATTTTTCGATATAGAAAAAGCTTTGGACAAAGCTGGACGCAGTTAATGTTTGAAAAGTTTTGAAAGAGTATGGAGTCAATGGTTGCCTTCTGTGAAAAACGAAGGCTAAAAAAGCTAGTAAAGTTAGAAAAGCGAGTGTAAGGGTAAATGGACAACTGAGTGACTTTTTGATATTAAGCACGACGGTGCTTCAGGTAAGAATGATTTATGTCCACATACTTGTACGGCGAAGGGTACAACTGTCCACGGAGCAACTTTGCACGTTGTTGGCAACAGGCAAAACTGTGCACCAGGCCATCTGTGCACGTGTAAATGTCGACGTGCACAAATGGTACCCTAAGAACGATTCACGTGCACATATGGGATACTCGCAACTGCGCACGCAGTGGTATATCTGTGTGCCTTGTTGGCCCCTGGTGTAACTGCACGTGCACAGGAGGGGCACGTTCAATTGTGCACTTCGAAGGCCAGTGGTACTACGGTGCATATTGTTATCCACTTGCACAACCGTTTTACGTGCATAGATGGGATACTCCCAACTGTGCACGTGGACTTGTAAGTTGATAACCTGATCGTTAGAGATTTACAAAAAGCTTGAAACCCGATGTTCGGCCAGGCTTCGAAAACTTCGGGTTCTCGAAGTGATTTGGGTATCCGAAAGGTACTCGAAAAGTTCGGGTCTGGAAATTCCAAGTGATTTGATTTCACGAGATTCAAGGATTACACGGAATTCAAAGAATACACGCAATCCAAGTAATTGAAAAAATTAATGGTGTTCAAGAAATTCATGGAATTCACGGAATTAACGGAATTCCTTGCATTTCGTGAATAACGTGAATTTTATGAATTCCTTTAACAATATAAATTTCTTTAATTCCTTGAATTGCGTATATTTTTTTAATTCCGTGTATGTCTTGAATTCTGTGAATTCCTTTGTTAGCCTTGTGTTTCTTTATAATAATGCAAAATAGCGACAAAAATCACATTTTGGAAGTTTCTTCTAATTTGCATGAAAATGGTCAGTTTTGGCGAAAGATAGTTAAGTAGACAAATGTTCGGTATCATATTCTGCACAAATATGATCCTTTCGACTTTTTATATAGTTAACCCTTTATTTAAGAAAGGAGGTAAAAGAACGACTTCTGACATCATTTTTGATGCCGGTGAACCTAAATTTAGATTATAAGGATTTTTCCAGCTTACCGACCACCTCATATCAAGAAATTTGCGATAAATTAATTGTCACCTCAGTACATTTCTTTCATCTATTTTCAGCTCTAAATTTGGCACACTTAATTTGGTGGCGGAGGGTAGGGACTTCGCGAAACGTTGGTTTCACATGTGTACAAGATACCTGCGAAGTTTATATAATTTCCCATAATATTTTATCATTGGAAAAAGGCTTTAATGAAGCTATATCAAATTTCTTGGGAAAATCCGAAATACTGGCTCGTGGCTGATAATGACGGCCCGCTACTGCCTCCATTTTTTACCTGCGATGAAGGAAAAGGATCAGCTACTCCTTCTAATTTCTTTTTCCCTACCTCGGTTTAAGCTTTTCATTTCTAAGCCTACAAATTCTTCTGTACAGTCGGGTACAGAAGTATTTTACGAAAGTTTCCTTTTTAAAGAAATATTTTTTAAAATATTGTGCGTCCATTTTAGCTTGAGTTTTAATGGGACTATTATTTTTAAGTAGTATTTATTTACACATTTGTGTCACAATTTTTCCCAAAATTTGCTGAAATTTGAAATAACACTGAATATCCCTTCGCAATACCTGTGCAAAAATCAGGATTCACATGAATTATTCTTACCTATGAAAATAGCCCCAAAAGTCAGAAATACTAAGAAATAGATTTTATTGCTCCACTTTTTAACAGTTAAAGCGATTTACTCGTTTACAATTGTTACTGAAATTTACTGAAATTTTAAATGATATTGAAAGCGCCTTTGGTAAGATCTGTGCAAAAATGGGAAATCGTATCAATTATTCTTGCCAATAAAAATAGCCTCAAAAGTCAGAAATGCTAAGAAATAGATTTTATTTCTCCACTTTTTAACTGTTAAAGTGATTTCCTCGCTTACAGTTGCTAATGAAATTTACTGAAATTTGAAATGACATTAAATGCACCTTTGGCAAGACCTGTGCGAAAATCAGGATTTGTATGAATTATTCTTACCTTTAAAAAAAGGCTCAGAATTCAGAAATATTAAGAAATAGATTTTATTATTTATTATAGTGGTTGAAAATCTATTCCTAAATATTTCGGAGTTTTGGAGGTATTTTTAACCGGAAGGCTAATTCATTGAAATGCACATTTTTACACAGATCTTGCGAAAGGTCTGTTCAGTGTCATATCGCATTTCCGTAAATTTCAATAACATTCGTAAACGAGGAAATCGCTTTAACAGTTAAAAAGTGGAGCAATAAAATCTTTTTCTTCTCTTCATGTTTTTGTTAATAAAAATATTTAACAAAAAAACATTCGAACTTAAGCAAAAATTAACACAAAGTATTTAACAAATATTTGTTTCAAACGAAAACTTTCTGAACTTTCAGACCCACTGGGAACTTTAGTTCCCGAAAACGCGTTTAAAAATCCATAACTTTGCGAAAAATTAATATATTTTAAATTTCTTTGTCAAATAGTACCACTTTTTGTAAATTCAGTACCATATATTTCTTACCGTTGACAGATTCACGGAAATCAAATAATAGTCCAGGCGACCTATGAAATTTCACGCAGAAAATGCTGCCTGAAATTTGACTTCGGATTATTGTAGTGAAGCAGTGTGTATGTGAACAATCGTTAAAGATAGCAAAGCCGGTTTTTTGTTTATTGCAACGAACCTATGTGTCTGTCGGAAAAAAGGTTTATTAAAAAATGTAGGTCTCACAAATATCTACAAAATTATGGATCGTACGTTAAGATTCTTTGGTCAGTATTTGGGCAATTATTATTACATTAGAGTTAAGACCGAGAAGGGAAATTTGTTAGGCGGGAAAGCCGAGAAGGCGAAAACATCAGAAAATGGTAACAGTTAAGATAAAAGGCGACTTTATTGCCACTTACAGTCGGAGCTTGGTTTCCAGTTCGTGGCGAGAGACTGGTAGCCGAGGCGAAGAGGTGTGTTGTCCGGAAGAGGGTCCCAAAGGCTGATTCTGGCCGATATCGGATCGGGTCGAAGGTGTCCTGGGAGGCGTGAGCGTATCGAGAGAGCGCAAGAATATCCCGGGGTCCTGAGATCCCAACTGGAAGCGGCGTCGAAGGCCAAAAAGCGGGCACCACTACCGCGAAAGTAAAAAGCAGCTTTCGCGAGCAAGAGACGAGAACGAATGACTCGCGGCCGTGCTGTCGCTCGAGGTTTCGGGTCCCCCCGGGGGATTCCGTCGCGATTCGGGTGTAGCTCGACGGCCCCGTCGGGCAGGGCTGTGCCTGCTCCCATTGCGTGGTAACATTTCTGTTACAAATAATTAAGCAACAAGTTTCAAGCTTTCAGAAAATCTGCCTCTTTCCACCCTTAAAAAGTCTGCAAAACTTCAGACCAAAATAATTATTAGTTTTCATAATATCTCATTTGTTATTCAATTTTTACTTAGTGCAATCGGGATGAAATCCATTTGATATGTGCTTTTTTTCTAAACACTATCAATACAAAACTTGTTGTTCTTCAGGGGGGGGGGGGGCAGATTTTTTTTTTAAATCACTGCCACTGCAATTTTAAGCATACAAAGCTGAAATTATCATCTACTACAGAATAAGAGATGTACTATTTCTTAAAGAATTTTCGAGGCAATGCATTATTATTTTGTTGCTCAATATGGTGACTGATCACTAGAGAAGAATTGACGCGGTCAGTGGCGACCGAGTGGGGGCAACCGCTATCGCATACGTATGGTTATTAGACAATATTTAAAGAATTGAAAAAAAAATTTTCTTAAGTAATTTTTTAGATGTAAATCTTTAAAGGAGTAAGTTATATGTTATAATCAATCTGATAAACAATATATTAATGGCAAAATCAGAGAAGATAAATAAATAGTTTCAAACTCAAGATATTAGAATGAATTTTTTCGAGAAGCAACCAATAGATTTGTAACCAGCACGGAAAGCTAGTCCAAATTAAAAAAAAACATCTTTATAATTCAGTTTATTGCCGAGATATTAAAACTGTTTGCAATTTGAACACGTAAATTCAATTTCAGCGCGAGCATCTGGCATGCCACAGCGGCTTAGCCCACTCCGCCTCCACTGACTGCGTTGATCCTTTTCTGTAAATCAGACACTATTATAAACAATAAATTTGGAAGGAATTTCTTCGTGAATTTTATAACAATTAGTAGAACTTCTTTCTATATTTGGTACAAACTTGAGCTTTATAAAATGAAAATGGACGGAGTTATTTCATTTATTATAAGAAGAAAGCTTAACATCTTTTGTAAGCCACTCTTATGCAATTTAATGATTAAGAATCGTTTTGCCTCTAACTGTACTCAATAGCACAACTCCTATAAAGGACAATCTCCCACTTTAGTTGATATCCTATCGGCCACATCTGTAGGAATTTCGTTGGAAAATAGTCAATTTTTTAATAACAAATGCGTTTTTATGAAAACTAATAATTATTTTGGTCTGAAGTTTTGCACACTTTTTAAGGGTGTAAACAAAAAGACGAATTTTAACATACGACCCGTCTTCTTGTAGATATTTGTGAGACCGGCTTTTGCTATCTTTAACGATTGTTTACACATACACAGTGCTTTCGAAGTCTTGAATTCAAACGTATAGGTTTTTATTCTACATACTAACCCTATAATAATCCGAAGTCAAATTTCAGATGGAATTTTTTGTGTGCAATGATCCTTTTTTCATAGGGCTAGTGGTTCGCTCAGGTACGATAAATGTCTAGAAAAACTTTTGTATGCTACTTTTGAGAACTTATGATTTATTTCACTGTACTGCAGCAAATCTTGTAGAAGATGTAGGTCATTTAGTGGGGCTGAAGTCGGCCACTGACAGGTTTGACCTCAGTTTGACCTTACCTCGGAAAATCTATTTTTTCATGGGATAAATTATTTTGCACATCCACCTAGCTCTGGGATAAGCTCTTGGGGAACAAATTTTGGTTCCTTTCTCCGTATTCAAGCTAAAAAATACAAGAGTTAGGAGAAGTAGCTTTTAATAATCATGTCAAAGTTGGAATTAACCCTTTCAAGGGCAGTGGGACGTATACGTCCCACTTGTTTTTTCGCAGTTTTTCAAGCATTTCTGATACATTTCACTTGTTTAAGTATTTTATTTTAGACTCTTAAGGGTTCATGTAAAGTAATTATCATGAAAAACTGTAAAATTGTTAATTAACAATTTGTTATAAATATTCGAAATCGAAAAAACCACTTTTTTTCAAATAAAATCGACTGTTTATAAAGTACTATTCCAATAGCGGTGACAAATTTTTTCCAGTTAGATAACACGTAGAACCTAAACATACGTTTTTTGCAGAATTTTCGGCAGAAAAGTTTTTTTGTTTCATTTTTTGGATTCATGAAAAATTACGATTTTTGACGAATTTTCAGCGTAAGTGCATGTAATGTACTGTATTTGTGAACGATTATTAAACCGTAAAAAAAATGTTTTTGGGCCACTGATTGAGAGTATAATGTCAAAATTGCAAAATTCAAAATGGCGCTTATATTAGCGCAAATTCGCAATTTTTGACAATTGCTATGAAAGCTAGTGTATGGAGGTTTTTGAGGTCGCGGATTACAAAGCTGATGTCAGAATTGCAAAATTTAAGAGGGCGGATTCAATACAGCCTGCACGGCATTGGAGTGGGGACCGTCCAAAAAATACCCATGCAACAAGTTTTGTGCCAATCGTTCGAAAACTTAAAAATTAGAGTAAAATAGTCGCCGTCTTGTATCCGCCACTTTGAAATTTTCAATTCTGACATCAAATTTGCAATCTGTGACTCCAAAAACCCCCATAAAACGTGTTTTGTGCATATTGTTCGAAAAATTCAACATTAGAGTCACATAGTCGTCATATTGGATCCGCCATTTCGAATTTGGCGAAACCCCTAGGTTACCATCATTAGCAAGAATTCGTTTAACAGAAAAATGTGCCCCTGAAAGGGTTAAGACAATTGATCTTTAATTAATTTAATATATTCTCTCGAATCGGTGTAAGAAACCCATATATTTTCTCATCTTCCATAGCACTTTCATATTTCTCTTAGTCAATGGAATTCCATGCCATTTGAAATTTCTGGAACAATATAATGTTCGGACCACTGGGAAGTCCAAAAAGAAAATCGAATGCAGATTTGACAATAAGCTCGTGAACGGGATTTCTACAAGTGAAGCACAAGAGCTGCTTTCCTAATTTTTGCTCAAGTAACATACACGCTCCACAATGCACCTCGGTATTGCTGAAAGTCGTGTCAAAATATATAGATGTTACATGACCTATCAGCTTCGAATCCGTTATTGCCTCGTGTACGGCACTAGCCTGGGCTTCTCCTGTGCCTGGAGAAATTGCTGGAACCCCAACAAGTTTCTAAATTCCTTCACATGTCATTAAAATTTTCAATCTGTTTACGCGTTTCTACGAGGTCAAAGCTGGTAACAATTTTCCATCCCAGTGAATAGTCAAAGGAACGTTCGGTACGAATGATTATTTAATATCTTCGGCCACTTTGTGATGTACAAAAATACGCTATCGCCTAATTAATGGCCTGGACTCACCTCGGTTTGCGGCAATTAAAATATGAACTGTTTTCGATTACTAGGGCGATCTATTGCAATGCAAAGGTCTTCACCTAAAGATATCTTTGGTTTCGATTTTCTCATTAGTTTCGCAGAAGATCTAGGCACATCAGAATCAAATTCAGAGATTATGCTTGCATTGCATTCTTCTTCAATGCAAATACATTTCCTTTTATATTTTACGGTGTTTCTTGAATCTTCTTTCTTGGACTTTTTTTTTATTCCTTTTAAAGATTGAGATTCCGCTTTCTCAGATGACTGCAGGTCCTTCATCTTAATTGAAAGTCTTTTGCCTTCTTCTTGGTAGAAGTAAAATGTCCTAATTTTTTCATACTATATTAGTTCGAGTGCGTTTGAACAGGCAACATCGGAAAGACCTGCCTATTTGTTAACCAAATTAACCCTCTTCTTTTTCTCCTCATCTGTTTTCCTGGATTTGTTCTTTTTTAGATATTGCCATTCTGAGTGAATTGCCTTTACCTGGCTAATGATATTCTGCTCTAATTTTAGTGGAATGCATACCTTTTTTCAGATCTTTAATTCTTCAAAGGTTGTTGTTTATGCACCTTCTTGCATTAGTACAGCGGTTAGTCAAACCTACCTTGCATTTTATTCTAGAGCATTCAGACTTGGGAGATTTGTAGTATATACCCCAGCTTACTTTTAAGAAGTGGAAACTAGGTTGCAATCCCGGCAGAGCAGCGGTATAGCGGGTTTCCTACCTAACAGGGTTAGATCGCAAAAACTTAATAAATCGTCCGTTTCGGTGAGATCTATGGGCCGGGAACGGTCTACCACTTGACATTTAGTAGTTTAAGGCATATGTAGACCATGGGAATGGTTTGTCGAAGCGGGTTGCCCACCTTTCAGGTGCACACACAGAAAATACCGCAATCACAGTGTTTCTATTAAAATTTCTTGCACAACTGGTATATCTGCGGCATTTTTTGATGAAACTTCACTCTTGTTCACCTCTGTCTTATGAACTGTCATAATTGACCTCTAAAGTTGTTGTTCTTTGGTAAACAACTATTTAGCAAAGATCTATTCACTAAGTCTCAGTCGGGAAGTCAAAGATAGTTTACTTTTAGTTGAAGAATAATTTATTTATATAGCTATAAAGAAAATAATGAAGGCTCCTGCCTTCTCCTTGTTTCAGGAGCCATCTGTAAACCAGTCGTCCTCACAGTGGGAAGGTGTGCTTTGCCGCTAATCGAATCCTCCTTCGTGGATAGGCTAACACGATAATTTTTGTCGAAGAGATAGCGAGTGGGTGCTTTATCTTTGAGCAATGTAAGGGTCGGCCTACGTGCGATGTCGATTGGGATCCTTGCTTCCATCGAGATCTTTTCGCCTTTTACCATGTTTCATTTCCAGGCCGCGTTCGCAGCCACGGCCTTCATGGTGAGGTGGAGGGGCTTCGACCGCTGATTCTTTTCAGTCGCGACTTCACAGTGGACAGTTTGACCCTGCTCCACCACACTACCGCCGCAAAGATTAGCCTGAGGTGCAGGATCTCTGTGTAGATCCACATAAGTTTCTCCTGCTTTAAACCCCTGATTTTCCATATGGCTCTCCTGCGTAGGCCATTGAGTTGCTACTAGCTTTTTACATTTAGCTCGTTCTTTGATTTCCAGTTGTTGTCCTACCAATTTCAGTGTACTCGTGGTTCCCTATTTATACCGTCTGGTGAATACAACCGCATCTGTCTTACTCCGATTGAGCGATAATCCAGTCTTCTTGCAGCAAGAATCCACTATCACCAGTCCTTGCTGCATTACTCCGAAGAGCCCATCCAGATGCTGGCCGCATAAGATAACCGGTATATCGTCCGCGTAGCCTATAACGGGGTAGCCCTGATTCGTGATAAGATGAAGCAGTTCATCCACTACCAAGAACCACGTGCAATCATGGTCGCCCTGATCACGTCTTTGGAGGTGTAGTTGAAGGCTCTTTCCTTTTGAAGCTCGGAAAATGTGACTTGATCAGGTGAGCCAATATCTTTTTGGTTGGCGCTGAGTGTCCCCCGTCGGGCAATTTTAGAGTTAGTCCGGGGAAATTAGACTTTTTTCCAGAAAAAAAGACAACGTTTTTTTTTCTTTATAATTATGTCCCTTAAGGCATTCAAAATGATTACCAAAAAAGTTCCCTATCGGATCGGCGCCGCATACACCCCTAGCCTCGAAAAACATCCCTTAGACGGGTAGTAGCGCTGGTTTTTGGCTATTATATACGAAAGGGTGCATCGGAGGACAAAAATGAATAGGATTAAAAATATTTAGAATAGAATTTTCAATAAAAAAGGTCCTATATACTTTTGCTGTCCAGGGCATAGGTGATGCGTAATCAGCTCCAGGGCAGGGGGGATGTTTTGGCGTGTTGCGCGAAATGTACTTGCGCGTTGAGTTTTCGGCCCATAACTCATAAACGGGTAGTTCTTGGACAAAAATGCATTAAAGAAAATTTGTAGAGCAGAAAATTTCCTTTTAG
>CAKNWT010249726.1:0-10910 GCA_932066315.1 Andricus coriarius | reverse complement strand
GGCGGCGTCGGAAACCTCATCAGCTTTGACACTGACAAAATCAAACTACTTGAAACAAAAAAATTCATCTACGCAATGGCTTTTATCCGATAGCTTTTTCTGTAAATGGGCTTCAACAACCTTAGAATTTTTAGAAGCCACACGAATAGCTGCAGCGATTCCGATTACTTTCCTCTGACTAAGATGGAAGCTAGTCTGAATTTTTAAAAAGTCTTCTGCAGAAAGAAGTGATTGTTGCCGTGAATTTATACCAATTTTTTTACCGATATCAACTTGAAGGGACTGACCACCGCGAGGTTGAGACAGTGATAATTTCGCAGTCTTTCCATCTTCTCTTTCCATCTTTCTTTTTAGCAGAGACGATGCCACTTGTTCTTCAACATTTGCACCAGATTCTTCTATACACTTACTCAGATTTTCCAAGCGAGTCGTTAGGTTGCACTTGTGAGAAATACCTCGAGCAATTACAGAAAAGCAGAAGCTGCAGCGTTTTTCGACAGAAGGTGTTTCCGCTTTATCTGAGAGAGGAATAAAAGCATATTTATTGCACGATCATAGAAAAAAGTGGACTGGGACGTCTTAGAGTAGAGTACTGGAATACATTAAAATTAATAGTTTTTTTTTATTATAAAAATGTCAAAATCTACATCAAATCTAAAGAATATTGTTGGGAAAAACCTTCTATATTAATTTAGGAGAGAAAACTCTACATTTGGACCTCCAATGACTTCCCAGTTTCCTTAACGGCAGGTTAAAAAAGTCGGCGCATTAGTTCCGTTAAATTACCTAAAATGTGTTTATTCGTAATTTCAGCTAGTATGCTCTCTCTCTTGGGCAGAACAACTTTAGTGAAATTTCCTGCTTGCGGTGTCCTGGCCAACTGACAAACATGACATTCACATACAGCACTACTATTCAATCTCGTTCTCTTCAAGGGTTTAAGGGCAGAAAAATCTGGCAGTTTAACACTTTTCTCTGTACCACCTTTTATTCTATATACATCTCTTGTGCAGCTAGTGCACAGAACAACGGGTAACCTAACATCAGAGGAATCGTATTCGAAAATATTTTTAATGGAAACTTCCAGTTTACCCTGCACGGTTACCATTTTCTTTGTTTTGCCGAAACACAACAAGCAAATTTGTCGCAAATTTTCATCGTGCGTTCTCGCGTAACTTTTTGACATGTTTACAGTTGCTTGACAGAACGACGAAATTTCAACTCCATTAATTAAAAACAAAAAACTGCAGCTCCAAAAACGAAATATTTAAAAATATAATGTTAAACAAAATTCCATGAAAATTGAGTCCTCTTTAACTTATTTGGTTGTCGAATTCATGTACAATGCTCAGGAACTTATTTATTTTTTAAAACGAAAAATTTTTTTTTTTAATAGATACAATTTTTATTTTGTATTTAATTTGTTAAAAAAATACTGATTACCATAATTTCATTACAAAAGGATCATATTTCAGAAGGCCATAATTTCGATGCGATTAGAGCTAGAGCATTGTATTTTTCAGATTTGTTGAAAATTAGATCCTCCTTAACCTATCTGGTGGCAACTTTCTTCTGAAATGCTCGGGAAATGATTTGTTTTGAAAAACGATACAATTTATTCAAAAAATTGATGTTGAAAAAAATTTTATAAAAAAGGGCCATATTCAGAAGGCCATACTTTTGGTTTTATTGCAGTTAGAGCAATGTTTTTTTTTAGATCTGCTCAAAGTCAAGTCTTCTTTAATTAATTATTTAGCAATTTTAATCAGATATGCATAGAAAATAAGTTATTTCTCCAAAACTATATATATATATTTTTTTTCATTCAAATTATTCGCTGAAAATCAACTTCTTAGTACCACAACTCCCAACCTTTTAGAGATAGAACATTCAATTTTTTTTAATTTTGCAGATAATTTTAAGCACTTTAATTCTTGTCAAGGTGATTGGAACACAGGATGAACTGGAATAAGAATATTTTCAAAAAACTGATTTTTTCCCACTTTTTTCACCATTTTTCCAAAATATTGAAGGGGTTCAGTTCTCGTAAGATGTTCACCACCTGTAGCTTTTTTTTGGATGCCAAACTGAATGATTTGAGCCAATTAAATTTTACGGTTAACTTATTTTCATTAAAATATGTTGATTAACCCCTTCAAAAAAATCAAAAAAAGAGTTTTCTCAAAAAGGGCTCAAACGATTTTTTTCTTTTTGGGCTCAAAATGATCGAGGGGCATCCCAGAAGCATATTCAGAAAAAAACCGGCATATGCAAGCCCTTTTGGGTTGAAGTCAGTCGAGGCACACCGTGACTGTTTACCAATATGTTTTGGTTTTCCAAGACATGTTTACCAAATAGATCGAAATCCTGCCTCTGAAAAAGGCCAATGCCGTGAGCGTCCAAAAGTCGTTTCCGGAAACTGCTATTTTTTAGATGGGGACCTCCAGAGATACTGTTCACCGATAATGGCACAGAGTTTGTGCACAAACTAATTTCAAAGACCGCTTCGGATCTCGGGATTAGGCACTTGACTATCCCACCCAGTGATGCTAATAGACCGCGACTTTTTGAACTGCGCAAGCGTCGCGTTGGAAGGGGAAAGCCACGTTATTGGCCGTAGTACGCGCGCTTCTTTTAAATGCTTCAAATTCATTTTTATTTTCAAGTCGAGAAATTATAATAATTTATGTTAATATGGTTGATATATGTTTCTGCAATATCTATAAGATCCATGATAATACAGTATTTTATTATTATAACTATGCCGAGTGACGTTTTGTACTAATGCCAGTACTGCGCCAGAAGCGGCATTGCTTCTCATTTACAAGTAGCGCAGTACTGTGCCGTTCGTAAGATCCGGCATAAGTCTGACTTTTCCGCCTGGGTACCACTTCATTAATGAAATTATTAAAATAAAATGAATTTCCCTTTGAGTAATTCGCAACCAACTGTGCACGTGCCCAGGTGGCATTTGTAAAATTGTACACGTGCACAATTTGATACAAATTACTGAAAGTGCAATTCATTTTATTTGGTTTACTTCATCAATGAATTGCTAAAAGTTTGAACTTTTCGCGCAAGCTCAGATTTCGCTCTTTTGTACAAGTTGTTTGTAAACTTTAATAGACGAAAATTGTGCGTCTGCTGGATCTCGCGCTTCGCGCTCGGGTAATTCCTTCTTTACACTCGGAATGCCTGAATGAAACTTTACCAAAAAGATCTCCTTTTGATTCCAAGCTTTTATGTATCTGCATATTCTGATTGTTTCTAGTAATTGAGAATAGTGGAAGATTATATTGCCTAAAGCTCTGTAAGCTTTGAGGTAAACATTCTCATCGTGGCACTCGTGCTTCGCACTCGCTTGTTATGTTATGCTGAAAATAGAAATTCTTTTAGACTTTTCACGTACCTATCTCGCGTCGTTTGGCATAATATGGAAATTTTCCATTTTTGCACATAAATTTCGATAAACAAATTAAATACGTCTAGTTTTATCGAAAAATAGTTCAAAAAATCTGCCCGCATTGCGGGCTCATTTTCATCGCGCGCTGTGCGCGCGACTCTCAAGTTTGAGCGCGCCTGGAACGCACGACTGTTGGATCTCGCGCTTCGCGCTCAGTCATTGTATTTCCCCCACATTTGTGCGCAGACCTTTTAAAATTAAAGGTCCATTATGGACAACACTGTTATATAAAATGTATATTACATTTATTCATGTAAATCGGCCTGGGACTACTCCTTCAGATACTGCGATCCCAAGTGGAAATTCACAACTGGCTTGGTACCGCGCCAGTACCGTCGGTCGGTTATTGGTGCTAGCGTGGTACTGGTATATTATCGCATGGAAAACGGCCGGGTACTGGCATTAGTACGAAATTTCACTCGGCTGGGAGTTGTCTCTCGGTACTGGGGCGATACTGGAAAGGGTATTATGCATGTACCTAAAGTCTGTACTGGCGCGATACTGGCATTAGTACATAATGTCTCTCAGCTGGGAGTTGACTGTCGATACTGGGGCGGTACTGAAAATAGTAAAATATGCCTGTACAGGAAATCTGTACTGGCCCAGTACTGGTATTGGTACCAAATGTAACTCGCCCACTGAAAGAACGATCATAGGATTAAAATTTATGATACTAAACCAGTACCGCGCTAACGCTCGGCAAAACTCCTCAATTCGGCTTCCAGCCAGCAGTTGGACTCCATACTGGGCCAGTACTGAACCAGTACCAGTACTCGCGCTCACTTAGCTAATTTTCAGAATTTTTAGATTTTATTGTATTAACACAAAATTACGTGCTGAAGTCTTCTGAAATTATTTGAGAAAGAAAAACGTAAATATTTTTTTAAACGAAAAATATGTTAATTTATGTTTAAGACTTTGTAAAAATCGTGCATTTCAACCTTCAAGCACTCCGTTTATCGAGCGAATTTCAAGCAACGAAAAACTTTTATCGACAAAGTGATTGGTAAAGGTTCAAAGAAGTTTTCCGGAAAGTTTTAGATCAATTGCATCAATAGCTAAAACGTTATGAATGTTTTCACCATAAATTCACCATCTTTCACCATAAATTATATAAAGAATTCCTTATTTCAAACTACTTTGAATTATTTTCGTCAATCCCTTCAGTTCCTTCGGCATATCTGGGCTCTGAGTTGTTACTTTAAAAAATACTTTTCGAAAAATTCCTTTCCCTCAGTACTGAAATAATTCACTTACTGCTTCTTTGCTTTAGTTACAGTATATTTTCGTATATTTTGGAAGAAAACTGCACACGGTTATTATTTTTCTTTTGGTATTCGACTTGACCTTCACGTCCGCTGCAACACGTTCGTAACCGAGGAGGCACGTGCATAGGCCAGAAGCGTCAAGATTTCCGCTCGCAAATTAAAATTTTCATAATTTTTTAACCAGTAACGTGATTAATCTAAAACTTTCCAGAAAACTTCTTCGAACCTTAGACAACAACCTTGTCGCTTAAGTTTTCCGCTGCTTAGAATTAGCTCGATAAACAAAGTGCTTGAATGTTGAAATTCATGATTTTTACAAAGTCTCAAACTAAAATAACCATCTTTTTTCTTTAATAAAATATTTGCGTTTTTCTTTCTCAAATAATTTTAATAGACATTAGCATATCATTTGGTGTTCATAAAATCAAAAATTCTAAAAATTAGCTGAGTGAGCGCGAGTTGATTTGGAAAAAAATTGAAATTCATCCTTTTCAAAAAGTCTACTTTTTACCAATTTATTCAAAATCTATAGAAAATAAACATTTTTGCAAAAGAAAAAAAAGATGCGCCTTAGAATTCTGAACAAGAATCAGGTCCTCAAATTAAAATTCGTACGATTTTAAAAATTGACTTACAGGACAATACTTGTCAAGCTAAATTCACGCGTATCCCCTTTTGATTCCGAAAGGTCGATAGATATTTTCATTGTCTTGTTTTTATAATTAAAAAAAGTGCGCAAACTATAAAAAAAATGTTGTCATTAAACGTTTTATTGCATTTTGTGTCCTTTTTCCTTGAAAATTTGTTTATTTTCAATGTTATTTTTTACGATTTAAACTAAAAATACGCGTCCTAGCGTAAAGTGGTTTTGGGCACATTTGTAGATGAAATTTAGGCAACAAATTTGTTTGCATAAAATGTTATTGTCGCTTGTTTCCTTTTTTATGAAAGGTAATTTTTTATTTATTATAACAAGAGTTTATAAAAAATTTGTATATTTTTTTGGTTGAACGAATTTTATATTTTCATTTTTTTTCCTATCTTGTATAGTTTGATCGTAAAATTGGAATTGTTGATTTCTCATTATTTTTTTGTGCGATCAAAATTTGAATATTCGATTTTTCGAGAAAATTCTAAAAGTTATGCCAATCTTGTAGGGTGTTCAAAAATCAACGTTTTTCTCCTGTAGACTTTTTTATATATAGTGCGTTGTTTGGCTTTAAATTCTCATTTTCTTTTCTTGTTTTGAATTTTGTAAATGCTTTAACTCTGGTTGTTATGAATTAATGACGGACTGGCGTGGGATAGCGAAGGAACCATGCTCGGTCATGTCAAAGTCGACGGAAATGATCGAGACAATTTACCATCGTTATCATTAACCGCTAAACACCTTTTATCGATTGATTCCGGTATACGAGTCCCCGAGTATATGAATCGAAGCACTCCCTTTGTGTCCAAAAAAATTATTTGGTTGCTGGAGAAAATTGGCACAGATGTAGCCTCCGGAAGCTACGACCACTATCGTTCACCGAACGATCGATCCCGACGCGAGCGGAGGTGATACGTTATCCGACTCGTCACTTCCCGCAAAACCAGAAGACGATCGAGTCGGAAAATCACTAAACAATTAATTGGGACTTGAAGAGCCACTGACTTAATTCACGGACTTGAATAATTGAGCTCTCTCGAAGACGCACAATTGATTACTATCGTTCCAGCCACCGAAAATTAACCACACCAGCCTACACCTTGATAGCAACTGAGCCGAGCAGCAAAAGGGTCCAAGTCTGCTCAACAAAAGCATCCTCATGCTACTACCTGAGTTCCCACGCTACGGAAAGGCAGTACGCGAAATTCAAAAACAGAGGGAAAACCCTGAGGTGGATAAGCACCGGGCGGAGACCAAACTATGATGAAATGAAACCCGAAGGTCAATCATAAGAGAAACAATAACATCAAACAAATTATTAACACTGGTAATTTGTTATTTTTTTATCGAAAAAAGGCATTAGGCTAAATTCTTCGTCTTCTTGAAAACTATGAACAGCTGTACATTTTCAAAATAAATTTTCAAATTAAAAAAAGGTGTTCTAAAACATTTTGAAAATGCTCTAACTTTTTGAATTTTCCTCCAAAATGGCTAGCTAACGAACTTGACCCTCGTTTTGAAGCAGTCAAAGACCAAAGGTCAATCCAGTCTGTTAATTCTTTTGAAACTTATCGTGCTCACAGACATACAGACAGACACATTCGCAAAAACCTGTTTTTTGGGTTCAGGGGTCTCAAAACGTGGACATTTGACAAAAACAGAGGGGGTCAAATTTTACACAAATCTAATACCTTCTCTGATGAGAATGTAAAAAATTATGTAAAAATGTTGAAAAGCACAAATTCTTCCAAAATTCTTAAAAAATTTGGCGGGATTTTTTAAAAGCTGCAATTCTCCCTTAGAACGTGTTCCGTATCTTACGTCGTTTGGCTCAAAATTTGAATTTCCGATTTTTTACATTCTCTTCAGAGAAGGTATTAGATTTCTTTAAAATTTAACCCTACCCCCAGTCGTTGTTCAATTTAAACGTTTGGAGACCCTCCGAATACGAAAAACAGGTTTATGAATGTGTCTGTCTGTTTGTTTGCCTATGAGTACGATATTTCAAAAATTTTAGACCATTTTTTCAAGATTTTAAAATTCTATGTACACTGAGCGAAGAATTCCCGTGTAGTTCGGGTTAACAGCCCAATAGTTCGGGTGGTGTCTCTTTTTTTTGTTTCAACCGAAGGATTGGCGCGCTTGCACTACTAAGACGTGCGATCACCCCAACTATTCGGGTGCTCACCCGAGACAGCAGCGGCCGAAGTGGTGGGGTGCCCGCCCGAATACTTGGGGAGCTTGCACGAATGATTCGGGAAATTCGAGTCGCCAACCACTCTGGATCTTGCGCGTTCGCGTTCTAGAGAAAGAATAATGCTTTATATTTCTCTTACCTTCGTTAAGGATTATCCAAAGAAAAACAAGATAACTAGTTTCACTTTATTCCACTGACATATCGCGCATGAAAAATAAAATAGACATAACCTCGAAACAGTGACATTCGGGAAGAACCTGATGTTCATCAGCTGCGGCCATTAGCGAACATGCGCAAACATCGAACGCGCAGCATCCAGAGTGGTTGACAACTCAAATCTCCCGAATCATTCGTGCAAGCTCCCCAAGTATTCGGGCGGGCACCCCACCACTTCAGCCGCTCCTGTCTCGGGTGAGCACCCGAATAGCTGGGGTGATCGCACGTCTCAGTAGTGCAAGCGCGCCAATCCTTCGGTTGAAACAAAAAAAGAAGAGACACCACCCGAACTATTGGGGTGTAAACCCGAACTACACGGGAATTCTTCGCTCAGTGTACAGCTCTTCGTAGTACTCGGAAATTCTAACGATTCGTCATTTTGACCTTTTTTGATGAAAAGAAAATTATCAGAGTTATAACATTTTTAAGATTCAAAAAACAACGAAAATGAAAATTTTAAGCCAAACAACGTACAGTATGAAAAAAAGTCAACAAAAGAAAAACGTTGCTTTTTAAAAGCCTGACAAAATTATCATAACAACTTTTTGAATTTTCTTAAAAAATTGAAAATTCAAATTTTGATCGCACCAAAAATAATGACAAAAAAAATTTTAATTTTGCGGTAAAACTATGCAAGATGCGAAAAAATATAATGAGTCGAAAATTGTGCGCCCAAAAAGATCTAAAAATTTGTTACTAATTAATTTTTGATAAAACATATAGTTTTTGTTCAATCCATTAAAAAACAACATTAAAAACAAAAATATATTTAGATTCTCACACTGTTAGAAGTTCATGAAATCTCATGAAAATGTTAGCGAAGCTTTTTACACTACAGTTAGTGAAAAACTGATTGAAATTTCAGGCAACACTGAAATTTAAATAGGTTCATTGAAATTTCAATGTAAGTTTTTAAACTACTCGCTGAAAAAAGAACCTTATATTTTACTGAAAACCAAGTTAAATCTACTGATCTTCCAAGTACGAGATGGACGAATCCAATCTGTTAATTCTTTCAAACGTTTCGTGCTCACAGACAGACAGGCATACAGACAGACAAGATGCATTCGTAAAAACCTGTTCTTTGGATCCAGGCGGTCTCAAGACGTGGACATTTGACAAAAGCGGAGAGGGTCAAATTTTACACAAATCTAATACCTTCGTAATGACTCTAGATGCTAGAAAATCACCCTTCCCAAATCTGATCTGATTCTTTTTTCAAGATATCTTAGAAATAAGATTTTTATTCAAATTATATAAAAATTGATATATATTTCAATAATTACAGCATAAATTAGGAATGAATTTTGTTTATAAAAATGATTCAGTGTTTTTTACATTAGAAAATATAATAATAAATAAATATCAATAATATAATAATATATATTGACAAACAGAAATAATAATATTATGGGTTTGATATGTTAAACAAAAATAAATAAACATAACTTGTTAACATTTAATTGACATGTTAATTGACTTGTTAACACAAAAATAAATATAAGTCTTTTTAGATTCACAGAAATTATCACTATTTATATCTACACTTCAAATATGAAGAGACGAGAACTTAACGGTGGCATTTTTCAGTATTTGCGGAAATGAAGAGTCTGTAATAAGATTAATTTTCGTCTTTCCAAAAATTTTAGACACTCTCTATGTGCCGCTTTCCCGGCTTGTTCCGACCATAAGTCTAAACTTCAAGTATTCAATAGTTCTGGGCATTGTGTCAAGTGCTGTATCAGGACATGCATTTGCAGGGTTTCGGTTTTATTTGTACTTAACAATGCGCTGCGCAAATCTTTAATGAGCTTTTCTATATCTGCAGTCGGATCAAGTCTCTTCATCGAATAACATGAATTAACAATTTTATCCATTATTTTAAATGCAGTGACACAGGGTGTGATGGAATATGGACCGACATCTGCATAAATTTCTTGATCAAAGAGTTTGTCAGCTTCTCTTAACAATTTTCTGCATGCATTGCATTCAAACACCTCCGCATGATAATTCTTTGAGACTAATAGCGTATTCGGTTATCCTGCACTGGTGCACGCCTGAGCACTCCGACGTGCTCCTTCTTACTTCTTCTCACGTTCTTCCTTCTCCCTTCGACCCGCTTCGGAGCAGATCGGAGTGCTCTGGCGTGCACCAGTGCAGGATAACCGAATACGCTATAACTTTAGTTTTAAAGGCCACAAAAGAGCTTTCGCTAGATCGGCAAGGTGCACTAGACCATCCCACAACAAATGGTTAACAAACCCTTGTAATATATAAAGTTCTGTAATTGTACATTTATTAAGAATCAACCAATCGTCTTTTTCTTTGAAAAGTGGCTCATTTATAGTACTGTGGCAGTTCTCAGCTAACTTTTTATTTTTGCCAAGGGACATAAAATAATCATAATCATTTCTCAAATCACCAAATGTTTTAAGAGGTAAAACTTCCACTTACTCGGACACAGGATTTTCGTTAACAAATTTCCGTAAAGCTTGAAGACCAACAAAGCAGTAAGGACAATGATACATTGATGTTGCCGTTTGTTGTTTATTCACGATCAGTAATATTTTGAAATCAGAGACAAATTTGAAAGAAATATTATTAATGTTCACTAAATTGAATAGAAGTTTAACATTTTGATAGTTTTCTTTGGCGTCAGGTACTATACCCACATAGCACACTTCCCGAAAAAACCTGGTATTCTATCAAGACTTGGCACAAGTGGCCGGGAGAAAAAACCAGTTCTGCCCTATGTGTAGACCTATACTTATACCTAGGTGTAAACATAGGTTCATGTCCGCCACGATTTATTTGTTTAAAAAAAATTAAATAATGCGACAAATTTTGGATAGAGAATTAAGTATTTTTAATAAAAATTCTCATATCCTTGACGATTAATCTCAGTTGTGAGAAAGGGTAGCACTAGCGCTGCACACGGACTAAATGCGAAACTAATGCTCTCAATGGGACTGCGCGGCTGAAGGGAAATGAAGTAGCGAAATTTAAATTAGTATGCTACACAGCATAAAGATGATATGATTTATAGCTGCTAAATCTGATTAAAGTTAGAATGTTATGTATATATGTTTTAATGTTATTTTTTTGGCGATTAAAACG